>JAQZBX010109505.1:0-10457 GCA_029593785.1 Cabassous unicinctus
GAAGACAGCTGGAGTTATTAATCTATTCATTTAGCAAAGATTGTAGGGAATGGAAAGGTTTATAAGACCCCCTTCTGCCTACAATATTTGAATTGCTATCAGTTGTTCACATTATTCTTTCTATGATGAGTTTCTAAAATAAACAAAACCAAAAACTCCAAATTCAAAAGATGAATAATTTTTTTTCCCCTATGATCGTTCCAGGAATTTTAAAAAAATTTCCTTTGAGTCAAAACTTTCAAGTAAAAAATTCATCATAAATGAATAAATTGAATAAGTGAATCAAGGAATGGTGAGCTATCACTACCAGGCATTTTAGCATGCCATAGTATGTAATAAAGCAAAAATTATTCTGTGACTTGATATCAATACATAAGAATTATTTCATTATCATCTATTTCCCTCTCAAATCTTAAATCCAGAAAGTAAGCAATATGAAAGATAGTATTGGAAGTGCTGCTTGAACCTTTTTTCTTTCAAGTATTTTGTATATAGATATCATGCAGTCTATTAAAATCAATAGTATAATGAAGATTTTGATCATTTTAATATATTCCATAATTATGTAATTAGATATCATAAATACATGTTTAAATGATTACACATATGAACACACTAATTTCCTAATTAAGACAATTATACCAACTATTTAAATATATAGCAATTGACTGAAGTGTCAAAATCAAGTAAATGCCCTCATCAAAAGAATGTTAGGGGAAAATAAAATTACATATCTATTGTACAACAGCTTTCAGTGGATTCTAGCATTTGCTATTATCAGAAGTTGGATGCGTATAGTATTAAATTTCTCAGTGAGCTTTGTAACAAGTTTGTGTCTTACCTGAAATTGTGAGCGTGTAAATTTATTAGAAAAGACAAAAATCCTAGTCATGAAGTGTCACTATAGCATCTTAGGATGTATATAATTTCTCATTACCTGATAAGTTCAACATGCATTTTTCTCATCTTAGTTTTATATCCTCAGCATGTGTTTTTTGTCAGAAAGTATTAGCTATTTGCATATATTTGACATCTTAGGACTTCTTGGACATCAGATTAAGAAGTGACATTGGCAGATGTGCATATGGGATACCAAGATCTTATTCCTCTCTGTAATTTCCTTTACTTAAGGAATACAATATATATGAAAGCCAGTGATGATAAAACTAAAGTTTCATTTGTGCCTAAACCTTAACTGATAGTTGAAAAATAGTGTATATAATTTACCCCATGGTATTTTGTACGTTTTTACAATTATATTTCTATAGGAAATATGACTATAGTTTGATACACATACATATATTGTTGGAGAAATAGTAACTATGAGAAGCTGGTTATTGTATCCCTGTCACTTACTATACAATTTGGGGTTTTATTATCTATTTGCGTAAAGCGTAGTTAAGAAAAGGAGGCCTTTAAATAAGATATATTATAATGTTCTATTATTGGTTTTAATTTGAACAGGCCAGGTGGGGAGAAAAGATCACTTAGAAGTTACCAGTAATAGCTTAAGGGACAGCAGGCTGAATTAGTGGCTTCATCTGAGGCACCTATTTTCCTAAAGGATCTGATTTCAAGTTATAGGGCTGCTTGTGAGATCCATTGACAAGATCAAACTTCATGATTTTTAAAAAGTTTGAGTCCCTTCCCCTCTATCATGAGATGAGAGTGAAATGTTCTCTGAAGCTTCTTAGTGGGGATCTGAATTAAAAGTTATATATGCAGTCAAGTCAATGTTATGCCTTTGAGTTAGCCAAATTGCATGGTTCCTTTTATATACTTTAAAGAAACATAGTTTTCCTGCCCTTTGCATAACATTTTCTGTAGCAGCATCCTATTGTTTGAATTTTATAGCCTCCCATCCCTCATCTTTCCCTCTTACATCTTTGCTTTAAAGCCCCATTTCATACCTGCGTCCCAGATACAATCATATTACATATTGCACTAAGATAATTCAAAGGTGAGACATTCTTAATAAACTGACAATTGAGGCCTAGTGCTAAAAGTCTGATATTTTAAAAATATAAATTAAGTACAATACACTGAAGTAAATTGAATATATTCCCTACATTTATGGAGTGGGATGAACAAATCATTATCATGGGCATTGTATTTCTGACATATGTTGTATTATGTCCATTTTGTAATAACTATTGATTTTATATTTTTCCTGGCATATAATTTAGTTTTTCACAGGTGGTTCTCTCACACCTAGTGAAGTCTATTGATTCTAAATACTGTGAAATACATCTTCCTTCATTTGTGTCAGAATGGCACTAAGAATCATGGGTTTTTGTATAGATATTGCTGTTCACTTTACTTGGTCAGATGAACCCATAATATAATTTACTACCAAACAGCAAGCATTTATTTTCATACTCCATAAAGTTATTTATTGAAATGTAAATACACTGATACTTAAAATACTGAGTGCAAAGCTTATTTATAACAGTGCTTACCTTCTGTCAAAGACACACCCCAGTCTTTATGAATCATGAAAAGTAGTTTCTGTATATTTTATGCAGCTTCTAATAATATTTCAATTTAGCAGAACACAGCTGTTGTAGGTCCCTCTTCTCTCTTCAGTTACTAGTGCCCTCCCATTCTCCACCATTGCACTTTCTCTCATGAAAATTACAGAATTGGAAAACATCATTTAAATTTGCTGATTGCCTGATAGCAAAGAGTTATTGTCCATATAAAAATTACACTGGGAATTTAGATATTGTGTTCCTTATTGGTGATTGTGGAATAAATTTTGTAGTCCCAGTTAAGACTAACACAGGTAATTCCAAGTAGAGGAGCATGCATTTGGAGGATGGTGCCTCAGAGGTGGCCTAGTAGTGCTGGCATAGTGCTTTTGCTCTCCTAGGCTTGACTTTGAAGGTGAACCTGATTAGGGGTAAGTGAGAGTTAGGAGAGAAGGAGCGCATCAGCCAGGGTTCAGTTGCAGATAATAGAAGCCTTTCTAGTTTGTTTAAGCAGAAATGGATTAATTCAAGTAATTAATTTCTTACAAAACTAGCAGTAAGAGCTGCAGGAGCAGATCCCAAGACTGGGCCTTCAGGAATGACTTCTAGAATTACACCACAGACCTTGCCTCCCAAGGGAGCTGCTACCACTCTTGGTATAAAGAAATCTCCCAACTAGTAGCTCCAAGAAAAATGTCCCTTACTGATGATCTGTGGATTAGGAAACCCACTCTGAACTGTTGGCTCTGTTTCATAACCACTCCTACTATGAGTTATACCTGAAAAAACGGATTCCTCACAAAATACCTTTTCTACTCATTTAATTTGGTGCTGATTTATGATTGATAGATCCCAAATACAGTCTGGAACCTTAGTGCAATGGAGTCTCGTAAATGTAGATTTTAATTTCTAGCTTCTGAATTACAAGAACTTGAAATAAATGTTGAGTGACCATTGAACTATATCCTGTGTCATATGGAACAATCTTTGGGAGAAGTTTTCTGTCTCCTACCCCTGTGATCCTTTATATCTATATTATGCTTGGACAAATGCCAAAATCTCTAACTTGCTAATGAAAACTTCTTATGTAGAAGCTACCAAAAGTGTTGAATATTATATCCTATCATTTCCCTGTTGTTTGTGGAAATCACTCTGTCTTAGCACACAGGCCCTTCTGTTAGACCTTTCATTATTTTTTAAATTATTAAATAAACCACATGTATTAGTCAGCCAAATGCAGTGCTGATGCAAATTACCAGAAATCAGTTGGTTTTTATAAAGGGTATTTATTTGGGGTAGAAGCTTACAATTACCAGGCCATAAAGCTCAAGTTACTTCCCTCACCAAATTTCTATTGCCATGTGTTGGAGCAAGATGGCTGCTGATGTCTGTGAGGGTTCAGGCTTCCTGAGTTCTCTTTTCCTGGGGGTTGCTTGTCTCCAGGCTCAGCTCCACTGCTGTCTCCACAAGGTCAGCTGTAGACTATGAGGCTCTCTAGGCTTTGCCTCTCTCCATGAGGCCAGCTGTAGACTATCAGGCAAATGGCTCGTCTCTTTTACCAGGGCCTTCTCTCCTTCCTCATGACAAAACTCCTCTGTGTACTTACTTCCACAGGCTCCAGCATTAAAACTCAGCATCAGAACTCCAACATCAAAACTCCAACTAACTCCTCTGCTCTGCCCTGTAGTTTTATCTCTAAGTCCCCACCTATCAAGCAGCGGGGACTCAGCGTCCTACTGATGTGGCCCAATCAAAGCCCTAATCATAATTTAATCATGCCCAGAGGAACAGACCAGTTTACAAGCATAACCCAATATCTATTTTTGGAATTCATAAATAATGCCAAACTGCTACACCACAGTACATTTATAGCATGGAATATTACACAGTAATTAAAAAGGACATGTTAGCTAACCAGTTAGATGTTGACCTGGAGAGAGTTCATGGTGCAGTGTTAAGTTAGAGAAGCAAATGGCAGAGAATGAGTATAATATGTATACTTATGCATTTTTTGTAATAATATACTGTTTTTAAAAGAAGTTTAAGAATTACAGAAAAATTATACTACAAGTACAGGAATTCCCCACTTATGCTCCCCCCCCCAACACACAGTTTCCCCTCTTATTAATATCTTACATTAGTGTGGTACATTTGTTCCAATTAATGAACCAATATTGAAGCATTGCATTGCTATTAACCAAAGTCTATAGTCTACATTATAGTTTACACTTTATGCTGCATAGTTTTATAGGCTTTGACAAATATATAATGCCATGTGTCTGTCATTGCTGTATCACACAGAACAATTTCGCTGCCCTAAAAATGCCCTGTATTCCACCTATTCATCCCTCCTCCTCCCTTCTAAACCCTTGGCAACCACTATCTTTATATCAGTGTTACACGTTCTTCCATTAACACAAGATAAATAACCACAATAACAATACATCTACTTTTATACCTTTAATTTTTAACTTTTTGTATTCCTGATCTACTCTTTTCCTTGCCCAATATACAGGATCGAGTTCCTTTTCTTATTTTCTTTCTTGTTCCAGAAACATTGTTGGGGTCCCAAGAATCCCAAGTATCTTCATCTCCAATTCTATTAGGAGAAATGTTCTGATAGGTATATAAATATCCACAGGAAATATAGAAAACATTGAAATGGGCCAAGCATTGAATGTATACATGCTTTCTATACCGAGAGTTAAAGAAGACATCCATTTCCACTTGTTCTTGAACTAAAGTCACCACTATCAATTTCCATTCATAACACAAAATGAAGACTGAGCATAGATTCTAGATTCAGATGGAAGGATGAGAGGTCACATCCTAGCTACCCCATATATTATCTGTAGGGTCTTGGAAAATTACTTTATGTCTTAAGTATCAGTTTCCTTATCATTAAAATGGGGATATAGTACCTAATTATTTGATCATTGTGAGGATCAATGAGATACCTTAATAAAGCATTTATCAGAGTAAGCCCTTAACAAATATTGGCTATTTTTAGTAGAAATACAGGATCATACTGATGCTTATTAGACTCCTAGAACCACTATTTACTGGTTGTATGGTCTTGGGAAAGTTAGTTAACCTTTTTGAATCTCAGTGTATCCATCTATAAATTGAGAGTAACATTGACTTGTAGGGTTGTTAGGAAGATAATTATGCAGAAGTGCCTATCCAGGAGGGTAGAACCCAGGAAGGCTGACTGAATACTTGTGATATTCCAAAGAAACCACATGGAAGGTTTAAGGCCAGCAGCAGCTATGCCATTTATTTACTCACATGTCCTGTGATAGCCATCAGGAGCGACCGTGGGAAGCGCCCAACAGTGGGAAGATAAAGATTATATAGGGCTAGGCAGTACAAAGAGGGGGCCTAGCTAATACATAGAGCAGCTCCAGGGTGCATGTAGCCTATCAAATAATTAACAGTGAGTGCTTACCTACGGGGTTGGGGGGGGGGTGTATTGTGTGGGTCTCCAAAACAGTAAGTCAAGGGTTTGAACATTCCTTTGTAGCAGACTGATTGCATTCGTGGTGCCAGTCTCTCCCCTGCTGAGGGGGAATGGGCCATCAGCAGATATGGCCCTCCCCCTCCCAGCCCTTCTGCCTGCAGGTCAAGGAAAGTGCATTCTTCTTTTATACCCTACAGAGGGGGAAGTGGGCATTTCATGTCCCTACAGCCTAGTATAGAATCGAGTACAAGATTAGTTCCCTTTTCTTCCCAGTTTTTTCCAAATTTCAAGCAGGCTAAAAAAAATTCTGGCAATGTTTAACCCTGGCTATAATCTAGTGGGATGAAATGCTTCAAATATGAGCAGTGTTAGTTAACTGTTATTGCTCTCTGATCCATGGATCCTGAAATTTGGTCACTTGAATAAACAGTTAAATGGTCCGTTTACATGTATATTATTTCTTCTTGATAGCTTTCAGTCACCAGGTTGTTGAGCTGGGTTTGGGTTTCAAGCTGACAGTTACCTATAAAGGTCATTTGCACCTCAAAGTATCTATAAAATGTTTTGGTATTCTTCTTTTTCTAAACATTGTCAAAATATTTTGAGGACAAAGTGTGAGTTAAAACTTTGTTCCTAAGATTGAAATGTACCTATCTTTGTTTACCAGGCTACTGTGGAGCAAGTTGCTACATGGTGCATCAGGGAACACAGACTCAGGCACAACAAAAACTTTCAGCAAATGACTGCTTTTTATTTACACAGCACGAAGGGTCCAAAAGAGCATGGGAAGAGCTCTCTTTGTGGCCAGTCCCCCAGGGTGGCTAACTGCTCAGGTCAGGCTCGGTGGATGGTGGCTCTGCAGACATCATCACTTCGCATTGCAGAGGAGGAACTCTGTGCTCTTTGAGTATTGAGTATTTACATACCCCAGGTGGAGAGGGCCCTACCACTGAGCAAAAAACTTGTATCAAGCAGCAACCTTTGTGCAAAGTTTCCACCCTGACAAGTACCCTGTTTCAGGTTTCAGGTTTAAGGTGCAGTCAGGCTGTTCCAATAGACCTCATGGCTCTTCAGGGATATAGAATGGAAACATATTGAAACATCAACACACAAAGAAAAGGAGGGAGGCAGGCAAGGTCTGGGAGATGGCTACCAGGTATATACTTGACTTACCCAGCAGTCTACCCCATGGCCTCTTGACCAGGCCTAGCCTACTCCTCTCCATTAGCTTCCACATCATAAGCCCACCTTCCACCTCAGACACAAAGGTGGAGACTGGTTGGGCCTACTGGCCCATGGCTCTCAACAGTATTGATAGTAAAGGCTGCAGCACCTTAGTAGGGCTTCGCCTATGCATACCATTACTCCAAGCAGGGTAATCAGTCCTTTTGGAGTAAGGCTCGTATCCATGTCTCCACCCCCTCACCCCCAGGAGATAGCTGAAAAGGTCCCACATAGACTCTTTTGTGCACTTTGTAGCCAGAGCGGATTGCATTGTAGTCACCTCCCTTTGTTCTACCTCCCCTTAGGTATTAACACATGTTTAGCAGGAGGTGTTAGCAATATTACCTATGTCTCCTTGTTGGGCTAGGAGGAAATCTAATGTGATGTGATTATCAGAGACTACTTTGGCTGGAAAGTCTAATGATTTTTGCTGAGCCTGAAGGGCTCGTGCTGTGAACTCAGTGATGTCAGTCAAGGTGGCAGACAGATTGTGTATCATGTGTTCATTGGTGCTTACTCCCAGCCAGGGCAATAATGATCTGGAAAAAGAGACAAATTCAGAATCATGGATCCCTCCTGACAAACGATGCTGTGCTCAAGATAGTAAATTGAAAGGAGCACTCTAATGAGAAGTCTCAGATTGGTTATGAGTTGTCAAGAGGACAATCAGAAACCTGAGGGTGTATTGTTGTCCCATCGCTATCTAATGACCTGTGCAGGGAGTGACCCAGAAGGTGGAAGCTTTGTTTCCTGCACAAAGACCCTGGAGAGGTACAGCCTGCCCCTAGAGAGTCACTGCTCTTTTTATTGGCAGTTGATGAACAGATCCGGCAGTCAGTCAGTTTCTCTGCCACTGCTATGGCTTGAGTCATTTGGATAAAGGTGTTTTCTTTCCAAATTTTGATGCGGTTGCTGTTGTATCAAATCTGTAGGAAACAGGAGGGGCGAGCAGTAAACAGTCCTGACAGGTGTCTTGCAACCACTTTCCGTTGGGAGACACTTTTCTTGGCCTATTTGCAGTAACTTATCTATTCCCTGTAAGGGCACCCAGTCTGTCTTTCCCTTGCTTGAGCTATAACCTCACCCTTTTCCCATTGATCTTAGTGCCTTACCCATATCTTCTGGCCCATTTCCACCCCTTACTGATAGATGGGAGTTGTCAGGACTCCTTTGAGGTATCCCATAAACGTTGCCAAGAGGACTGGTGGCCTAGCCAGGGATAGGTCTTGCTCACTAATCTCCAGGCTCTGCAGGTCCTGCCCACTGTCACACTGTTTACTGTGATTAAGACATGGGATGATGGGTGGGGTAGTGTGGCCCCTCTGGGAATAACCCCTAAATGCCCTTTTCAGACTTCGGCTTGTAGTTGACATTTCCCACATTTGTTGAATATATAATTCAATCTATCAGAGTATCTATACTAATTGGAAATGTTAATTTTCTCTTTCCAGTCCCAGTTGCCCAGAAAAAAAATACATAGGGACAGAAAATTCACTCTAAAATAGAATAACTGAAGAGGGTATGATAGACTATAAACTTTAAAACAACTTGGTTCAAGAAAATTAATAACTACAACATGGACTAAAAGCTCTGCTAAGTAACCCCATGTTTAACTTTTGTTTCAATACCTTTATTTGTCTAAATACATATGGAAGAGCTTGAGAGAGCCTAGAATCACTATATCAAAGAAAATTCATGACAAAGTATGGAGTTCTAGATATCTGTTATAATCTCCACCAGCTTTTCTGAAAGAAGAAATGAAACCAGAACCAATATGGCTTTTTTTGTTGTTGTTTTATTTATTTATTTATTTTTTTAAGAATTAGACTCATTGGGAAACTACATTTCCTCAAAGCATTTTTTCACGTTCCTTCTGCTCCAAAGCTTATCCAATGTTCCTATTCTTTGCCTAGTAATGTAGTAAGTATGAAGGTCCAATTCAAAATGGTATAGGGGTTGGTTTTCAGTAAAAATAGAATTAATACCTATCAATTATTGAGTACTCACCAGACAACAGGCATTTCATGGGAAGTTCTTCATCCAGTCCTTTCTGTCATTCTAGGAAACAGTTTCTGGTTTTAGTTGAATTTTGGAGATTAGAAAATGAGGCTTAGAAAGATTAAGTACCATCAAAGAAGATAGAGTAAAGTTGAAATATAAACTCAGGCAATTGTCTGTCAGAACCCCTGCTCTTATCTGCTGAACTATACTTTATCTGTGATTGTTTAATCTGAAAATTATTGCAAGAGGTCCATAAATCCATACACATTTTAAGCATTATCATGTAGACTGAATAAATATGTATATACTAATGTTGTTGTTTTTTTCAGATCTTCTTAAATCTGTCATGGATAATAATACCAAACTTGAGTTAAATTTTTACCAAATTCCTACTATTTTTATCAATCAATAGATTACCTAGTGCACAAACAACTCGTACCCTGTTGCCAGAAGCTTACCCATTTAAACTTTTTTCCACACATATATTTGAGAATCTCCGGGATTGAGATAGTGAGTTTGGATGAATATTCCATGTAATATTGCCATAAGGAATTATGACTATATGAAAACGGAATGCATTAAAAACTTATAGAGAAGATAGCAGAGGAGTAAGGAGCTTCAAGAGTCAGCTCGTCCTACAAGGTAGTTAGTAATCACCCAGAGCTATCTAAAGCACTGGTTGGGGGGCCCAGGATACTGGAGGAGCATCCTGCAACATACTTGAAAGAAGGGAAGGAGGAGACTGACCATCTGAAGTGAAGATTCATTGAGTAACGCACGCCACACCATGGAGGCCAGTTTCCATCCTCCACTGGAGGCGCAAGCCACCTTGGGAGCCTATTCTGTGGCTGGAGTTGGAAGCTCTGTTTCCCAAAAATGGGGGAGGAATAGATGGTTGGGCACTGACTTCAGCTACTGATTAGTAAATTTGGCTGGCTAAAGTTTAATCCTAAGAACAGCTAAAGTTTGAAACTGTCCAAGTTGGGAAGAGGCAGGTAGTTGCCATTTTATCTCTGCCCCAGGTATGAGGAGAAGCAAAACTGACTGAAAATCACAGTGATGGTAGGGACACCTTACCATCAGCTGGAGGGACCTGCACCAGCCTCTCCGGGCAACTTCAGGAGCTTTTGACCAGTACTGACTGGATAGTCAGACACCTGAGGCTCCATTCCAGCCCCCCAATAGTATAGGAGGGGAGCTATGTTTCCTCGGCCTCTCTGGGTAACTGCAGGTGCTTTCGGGCCACACAGACTGGTTTGTTGAGTGTCTTAGATTCCATTCCTGCCCTTCCCACCCTCCCC
>JAQZBX010109506.1:0-10460 GCA_029593785.1 Cabassous unicinctus
AAAAAAACAAAGGAAAGATAAGTCAAAAGTTAATTAAATTGTTTACCTATGGGAAAGAAGAGAATAGGGTAGAGAGGAGAGGGATAGAAGCTAGACATCTCCAAATGTACCTTGTTTTTGTAGATTTGACTTTGAAACTATGTAAATATCTAATATAATTATGAAGCAAAATTGAACAAAGAATTTAAAAAGCTAGTCCCAAAATTTTAAAGCAAAAGGAAACAAATTAATCTATGTATCAAGTTGGTGAATGAAACACACAGAGAGCAATTTTTCAAGTGACTTCAAACAGAGTAATTATAAATCCTTAGTGGAATATACCACAAGGACCAAAAGAACTACAAAGAAAATTTAAACTGTTTTCAGTAACCACATTATTAGTAATTGCATTGGCATTGTTATACTGGTGTTAACATAGACAGAGAAAATAATTTCAGTGTCATGAGGAATGAACATTTCCAGCATAATAGAAAAAAAAATACAAACACAATACCAAAGGAAGTAAAAACACAACAATCCCAAATCTGAATTGGAAGTATCAGGATGAACTCATACATTATTTTCTCTTTAACAATAAAAGTTTGTATTTCCTAGTTCTGTCCACTAAAAAGGCCTAAAAACAATGACAAATCCAGAGAAATGAGCACTGCTAGCATCCAGATTGTTTTGGAGGTACGGGGGGCCAGGGATTGAACCCGGAACCTCGTATGTGGGAAGCCGGTGCTCAACCACTGAGCCACATCAGCTTTTCTGAGTTGATTTTTTCATTTGTTTTGCTTGTTGTTTGTTTTGTTTGTTTTTTTCAGGAGGCACCAGGAACAAAACCCGGGACCTCTCATGAGGGAGGCAGGTGCTCAACCGCTTAAGCCACATCTGCTCCCTGAAAATATCTTACTGTGCCAGAAAACAGGGAAGTTATCCAAGGCTAATGAAGTGTCAAAATGTCAGAAGCCAGCTTTATTTAGGGACTACCACTGGAGAAAGATGGGACAATATTAGAAAAAAGATGATAAATTCAATGGATTAAAATACCAAATATGTTAAAAAATCTGTATGTTCATAACAAAAATAAAACATGACAACTCATGGGTGCCTTTGGAGGATGCTAAGGAACCAACTTATTCAGTAAACCAGTAAGTGAAAGAAAAGATATATGCTTTTCCCCTATCTTTCCTATATAAACTGTACCTCAAAGTAATTAAATAGTTGATGAGGAAAAGTTCTTTATAGAAATATTCCAAGTAACAAATGAAAAAGAAAGTTAGATTTTACAATTCTTAATGGCATACTGAATCTGGGCAAGATCATCAATGGATGCTAAACCATTAGGTAAATAGCAGATTGGGAACTGTATAATGTATGTATCAGGCTGACAATATCTGAAACTACTGATCAATCTTAATATCACACAAAAAAAGAAAAACCCTTAGATATTATATGCCTTCTGATATGATACAGTAGAAAATATATACCACCACCTATGAAATATTCTTGAGAAAAAAAAAATCAAGTTTGTGCAAGCCTCTAAATCTAACCACCAATTTACAGAAATTGTTGGAAACAGTAAAACATGTTTACCACATGGAATGCAATCAGCAAAATCCTGAATGTTGATATGTAGAAAAAGTTAACATAGTAGGCATGAAAGTGCTAACCTTAGAAAGGCCTGCTTGCTAGGCTGGCCCTTGGCTGATATCTGAGAGCTTGATTTCTGGAGGGTTCCACCATTCCCAGAACTGGTAAGAGAGCTCACTGTGCCAAAACTCTTTGTACATTGTGATTTATACTGAACACCTGTAGTCCTTTTAAGAGCCTGGGATTTTGGTACATACCAGGCAGAGGGCACCTACATGGCCAGTCCCCAGATCAGTACTGACTCTCCAAAGACCTTCCCTGTTAAACATTTCTCGCTTGTCACAATTCCTTCCTAGGGGAATTAAACATGCCCTGTGCGACTCTACTGGGAGAGGACTCTTGGAAGCTTGTGCATGGTTTCCTACAGATTTTGCCCCATAAGCCTTTTCCCTTTGTTGATGCTTCTTTGTGTCCTTTCATTGTGATAAATCATAGCAGTTAGTACAACTATATGGTGAGTCTTAAGAGTCTTCCTAGTGAATCACTGAATCTGATTTCCAACACAGTGGGAAACTTTACAAATTAATAAACTGGTTTCTTCTACAAATAAATCGCACAAGAAACAAAGGAAGAGGGAAAAATACCTATAATGAAATGCAATAATAAAGTATTAATTTTTTGTTTCAGTTCCTCTGATTAAAGATGGCAAACACAGAAACAAAAAAATTAAAAATTTGTTATTAAAAATCACAAAACTTAAAAGGTATAAATAACTAAACTCAACTGTATAAGTCTGTGGCTTTTATACTCTTGACATTATTCAAGCTGCACTAAAACTTTTGGACATCCTGTATAAATAACCTAAATTTGACTCAAGAAGAATTATAAAAACCTAAATATATCCATGACCATCAAAGAAATTAAATCAGCAGTCAAAAAATCTATCCACAAGAAAGCATCAGGTCAAGGTGATTTATAGACTAATATAACCAAATCTTAAAGAAACAGATAACTCTTATTTTAAACAAGGTGTTCCAGCTAATAGAAATAAAAAAGGAAAAGCTGCCCAATTCATTTTATAAGGCTAGTATAATCTTGATGCTCAAAATGACAAAAAAACTATGTAAGAAAAAATTATAGCTCAAACTCATTTACTAACATAGATGAAAAATTCTGCGTGAAATACTAGCAAATTTAATAAAGTTAATGAAACAAAGTATGTGGGTATGTCTATATCATCTACATGTCTACATATATATGCACACATACATTCATCTACATAACTACATGATGATGAAGTAAGGTTTATCCCAGGAATTCAAGGATAGACTAACATTTATCAATGTAATTTGCCACATTAACATGTTAAAGGAGAAAAATCATATGATCATTTCAAAAAATACAGGAAAAATTCATCATTCATATATTATTTTTATTAAGAATCACTTAGCAAGCTAGGAATATTAGGAAATTTCCTTAACTTTATATTTAATGGTAAAGCTTTAAAGCATTCCCTTTAAATAAACTCAGGAACAGGGTAAGAATGTTTGTTTTTTACCACTTATATTCAACCCTGTACAGGAAATCCTAACCAATTTTATAAAATTAAAAGTATAAAGATTAAAAAGAAAAAAGGCATTACAATATTTGCAGATAATATGATTATAACAAAAGATTCAAGAAAATCTACAAATTGTCAAAACTAATAAGAGTTCAGCAATGTTACTAGATACAAGATCAATATACAAAAAACTGATAGCATTCATATACATTGGCAACAACCAAGTAGAAATGTAATAAAATCTCATTTACAATAGAAACAAAAATCATAAGATACCTAAAAATAATCTCTTAAAATCTGAGTAAGGCTTTTATGAAGGAAATTGTAAAACTTTATTGTCAAACATAAAAGAAAACCTAAATGAATGGGGAGACATACCATGTTGGTGGTTGGGAAGACTCAGTATCATAAAAATGTCTAATCTCCCTATATTAGTCAGCCAAAGGGGTGCTGATGCAAAGTACCAGAAATCTGTTGGCTTTTATAAAGGCTATTTATTTGGAGTAAAAGCTTACAGTTACAAGGCCCTAAAGAGTCCAACTCAAGGTACCATAAAAGATACTTTCTCACCAAAGTCAGCTGCCATGTGTTGAAGCAAGATGGCAGGTAATCTCTGCCTGGTCTTTCCTTCCTTCTTCCTCTTAAGCAGGGGTTCTTAACCTTTTTTGTTCCACAGACCCCTGTGCCACTTAGGTGAAATGAATACTACTGTAATTTATTTATTGCATACATTCATAAGTGAAGGAAATGCTAGATTTCAGTTAGAGGTCAGAGAAAATAAATATAATAAGTTGATTTTTTTTCAATTCAAGCCCACAGACCCCCTGAAATCTTAACCCCTGGTTAAGAGATCCTGCTTTTAAAGCTCCATGGTCCCAGCTTCTTCTGATCTCAGCTGTAGGCTAGCATAGGGCTCTTTCTGGGCCTTCTCAGCTGCTCAGCTGCAAACCATCAGGCAAATGACTCATCTCTCTTCCCAGGACTTTAGCTGTTTAAGCCTTCTCCTTCCTGTCACATGGCAGGACCAAAATGACCAAGTTCTCTCCTCTTCCACGTCTATGGAGTTTTCTCTCTTTCCGTGTGTCTTCTTGAGTAAGTGTCCGTTTATGTAGGCCCACTAAGGGGGCGGGGACTCAACCTGAGTTATGCCTTACTTACGTGATCAATTCAAAACCCTAATCTTAAAAGGTAATTTTAACCAAAGACATCTCAGGTGCATATAATACAATCAAAGAGTATCACACCCAGAGGAATAGATTCGTTTACAAACATATTTTTTCTCTTTTTCGGGATTCACAAAAATAATTTCAAACTGCCACACTCCCCAAAATACTCTATAATACAATTCCAATAGAAATCCCATGAGGGTGGTTGACAGACCTTAATAAGATGACTCTATAATTCACATGTAAAAGAACAGGCTGAAAATAGGACAATTTTGAATAATGTTAATAATGTGAGAAGATTTAACCCAACAGCCATATTATAAAACTTTGATAATTAAGATAGCATGGAATGAAGGAGGACAGACCATTACACCAGGCCCTTGATACTGATGATTGTACTAATGAACCTTTTCTTGTGAAATTAAAATTTAGCCTAGTATTATATATTGCCTAAGAGTTACCTCGTGAAAGCCTCCTTGTTGCTCAAATGTGGCCTTTCTCTAAGCCAAACTCAGCATATAAATGCACTACCTTCCCCCTGGCATGGGACATGACTCCCAGGGATGAGCCTCCCTGGCACTGAGGGATTATTACCAAGTGCCAACTAGCAATGCATCTGGAAAAAGACCTTGACCAAAAGGGGGAAATATTAAATACAAATGAGTTTTTATGGCTAAGAGATTTCAAAGTGAGTTGGGAGGTCATTCCAGAGGTTACGCTTATGCACATCTCAGCAGGATCTCATTGACTGCCACAGTAAACAGTGCCTCAAATAGTAGGGCTCCTGAGGGCTCTAGACAATCTAGACACTATAAGCAGGGCAGACAATCTCAGGAATTCGGCACCCTGTCAGTGGGCCTTACTTTGGAATATATGCTCCCCAATCTAACAACGTTAGGCTCATTTATAATTTCCCTATACATGGCTTTTCTGCCCCTTTTATTTGAACCTATAATTATCACTATACTTATTAATTATTTGACACAGAGACTTAAATCTTTGGTCTGTTCACATGCCGGTTGAGCCCTGAATCTCAGCAGAGCTGCAACACCTTCTCTCCAGTTCATCAGACTCAACCAGGACAAGTAACAAAAGGATGATGATGGACAACACCTGTATAAGTCAGCCAAAGGGGTGCTGATGCAAAGTACCAGAAATCTGTTGGCTTTTATAAAGGCTATTTATTTGGGGTAGAAGCTTACAGTTAGTTACAAGGCCCTAAAGAGTCCAACTCAAGGTTACTTTTCTCACCAAAGTCTGTTGCCACATGTTGAAGGAAGATGGCAGGCAATATCTACAAGGGTTCAGCCTTTCTCTTTCCTCTTAAGGCTCCGCGGGCCCAGCTTCTTCTGATCTCAGCTGTAGGCTGGTATAGGGTTTAGCTGTTCTGTTCCCTTCAGCTGCAAACTATCAGGCAAATGGCTCATCTCTCCCCAGGGTTCCAGCATCAAAACTAAGTTCTCTCCTCTACCATATCTTTTTCTGTGTTTTCCTGTGTATCTTCTTCTGTATGTCTCCTTGATTGATTGTCCATTTATATAGCACACAAAGGGGGTGGAAACTCAAACTAAGTTACACTCTACTGACATGGTCAAATCAAAATCTAATCTTAACATAATTTAATCAAAGACATCTCAGCTGAATCTAATACAGTCAAAGGGTATCACACCCAGAGAAACAGACCAGTTTACAAACATAATCTCTCTTTTTGGAATTCATAAATAATCTCAAACTGCCACAACATCCATGCCAAAAAACAGAGAATATCTACAACTGCAAGCAAGATAGTTCCATCCATCTGCCCCATGGGATCTAAGCCCCCTCTCAATCAGAAATAGAGTGGGCATCACCATCCCAAAATCCTTCTACTAAAGTAGACATTATTATTCTATTATAGACTTATTATTATTCTAGCAATGGAAGAACTTATATCATTGATATAAAGGCAGTGGCCAACAGAGGTTTTGAGGAGAGGGAGAGGGAAGAATAGCTGTAACATGGGGGCATTTTTGGGACACTGGAATTGCCCTGCATGACAGTGCAATGACAGATGCAAGCTATTATACATTTTGTCAAAACCTATAAAATTGTGTGGACAAAGTGTAAACTACAATGCAAATTATAGTCCATGGTTAGTAGCAATGGTTCAATATCTGCTCATCAACTGTAACGAATGTACTACACTAATGAAAAAGGTTGTTAATGTGGGAAAGTTGGGGGGAGTGGGGAGGCATATGTGAATCCCCTATATTTCTGATGTAATATTTATGCAATCTAAAGCTTCTTTAAAAAAAAATTAAAGATAGATACTGAAAAAAAAAAGATAGCATGGTACTGGCATGAAGATAAACAAATCAACCACACAACAGATATATGACAACTTAGTATATATTCCAGCTTGGTATGTGACAACGTTGGTGATACACAAATCATTTAGGAAAGGATAAATTATTCAGAAAAATTATGCTGAGAAAACTATGCATATGGGGAAAAAAATTAAAACCCAGTCTCACAAAATAAATTCCAGGTGGATTAAAAAACCTAAATCTAGAAATCAAAATTATAACAGTTTTAGAAGAAAATTCAAGAAATTAACCTTATGACATCAAAATAAAAAAGCTTTCTTAAATAAGATCCCAAAGGCTACAGGTCTTAAAGAGAAAGACAAAACATTAACACAATAAATTTTAAAATTTCTATACATTAAGACACCATAAACAAAGTTAAAAGAGAATTCACAAAATGGGACAAATTGAAAATGTATATAACCAAAACTGAATTATGGTCCAGACTATATAAAGAACTCCTGAGTCAAAAAGAAAAAGACAATAGGGGGGAAAAGAAGAAGAATGTGAATAGGTATTTCACAGAAAAGGAAACCCAAATGGCTAATAAATATATGAAAGGTTCCTCTTCCTTACTAGATACTAGGAAAATACAAGCTAAAATAAAATAACGTTTGTCTAATAACACTAAATGTTGGCAAAGATATGAGGAAAAGGAAATCTTATGCACTGCTGGTGGAAGCATAAATTGGTTCAGCTATTTTGGGGAATGATTTGGCCATATAACGTAAAGTTGTTAATGATTACAACCAATAAATGCATACCCGATAGCTCTCTCATATATGTGCAAAGGAACAAGTTCATTGCAGCATTATTTTAACATTTAAAAATTGGAAACAGTCTAAATGTCCCTATATCAGTAGATACATAAAATATTTATATAATGAAATATGAACTAGAGTTGCATGTATTATTGTATATAAATGTCAAAAACAACACTGAGAATGCAAGCTTCAAAATATATAGAGTATACCATTTATATAAAGTTTAAGAACATGCAAACAATATATATCAGCACTGTCCAACAGAACTTTCTGCAATAATGGAGATATTCTATATCTGCACTACCCAATACGTTAGCCTCTAGCCATACAGGGATATTGTGCACTTGAAATGGAACTAATGCTTCAGAGGAACTGAAATTATTTTATTATTTTAACTAATTCAAAATTAAATTTAAATAGCCACATGTGGCTAGTGGTTAACATATTGGATAGAGGACGTATGTAGAATTTATGAACGCATACTGAAATATAAAAACAGGGAGGAAGACTACATGTCAATTTCAAGAGTGTGGTTACCTCTGGGGAAGAAGTAGAGGAGGAGTGGCCCATATTGGGATATGAAGGGATTCAACAATCTCTGCCACCTTTCATTTCTTTATAACTACAAAAAAATATATAAAATACTTACCTGGCAGGGGAGATACCATGATCACGAAGGTGGTTTTCCCAGGACAAGGCTTATCCATTGCCCTCCAGATGTGCTGACCACCACGATTTCCCCAAATGCGGGAAACTCGAATGTATAATTTGTGGTAGTGGGGACTACGTTCTGGCTCTCCCCTGGAAAAAAAAAAAAAAAAGATATAAAGCAAATATGTCAAAACACTAATACTTGTTAAAATTGGTTAGTCTTGACAACCAGCAAGACGGCGGCAGAGTAAGGAGCTCCAAGAGTCAGCTCATCCTACAGGGCAGTTAGTAGTCACCCAGAGCTATCTAAAGCACCTGTTTGGGGGCTCCTGGAGACCAGAAAAGCATCCTGCAAAATCCTTGAAGGAATGGAAGGAGACTGCCCATCTGCAGAGAAGATTCTTAAGTAAAGTACTCCATGCCACAGAGGCCGGTGTCCATCCTCCACTGATGGCACAAGCTGCCTCGGGAGCTATTCCGTAGCCGGAATTGGAAGCTCCACTTCCCCAAAACGGAGGAGGAAGAGATGATTGGGCACCAACTTCAGCTAATGATTAGCAAATTCGGCGGGCTAAAGCATAAACCTAAGAACAGCTAAAATTGGAATCTGTCCAAGTCAGAAAGAGGCTGTTACCTGTGATTCTGACTCCACCCCCAGCATGAGGGGAAGATGAGCTGACTGAAAATCACACTGACAGTAGTGACCGGCTTCTTTCACCCAGATCGGGCTGGAGCTCTAGCCTAGAGTTCAGCCCCACCTCTAGCAGGGAGGAAGCTGGCAGGCCCTGCACCAGCCTCTCCGGGTAACTGCTGGCACAAACTGAATACTCAGAAGTCTACTCGGGCAACTGCAGTCATTTTGTACCCGCACGACATAGACTGCTGCCCACACCTGCAGCTCCATCCCCACCCCAGGCAAAGGAGAAAGGGGCATGAAGCTTCATCAATCTCTCCGGGCAACTAAGCCTAGGCCTGCACAACTTGGATTATTACACACAGCTGTGGTTCTGTCTCTACCCCTGGCAAAGGAGAAAGTCGGGAAAAACTTCATTGGTCCCTGGGGCAATGAGGGCAGCTTGAGGTTCCACAACTTACAGCACCAACTACATGATTGGCTCCTATTACACAACCAGCAAGGAAGAAAGGGCAAGAAATCCCTAAACTAAAGAGAGAAACAGCACCCAGAATAAATACATCTAGTAAGCCAGATGCCAAGACACCAACAAAAAATTACAATCCACACCAAGAAACAGGAGATATGGCCCAATTAAAGGAACAAGATAAGCCTCCAGATGACATAAAGAAGTTGAGAAAACTAATCACAGATGTTCAAACAAATCTCCTTAATAAATTCAATGAGATGGCCAAAGAGATTAAGGATATTAAGAAGACATTGAATGAGCACAAAAAAGAATTTTAAAGAATACATAGCAAAATAGCAGATCTTACAGGTATGAAAGGAGCAATAAATGAAATTAAAAATACACTGGATTCATTATTATAGCAGATTTGAGGAGGCAGAAGAAAGGATTGGTGAACTTGAACAAATGGCCCCCAAAAGCAAACATACAAAAGAACAGATGAAGAAAAGAATGAAAAAAATTGAACAAGGTCTCAGGGAACTAAACAACAGCAAGAGACGTGCAAACATACATGTCATGGATGTCCCAGAAGGAGAAGAGAAGGGAAAAGGGGCAGAAGGAATATCTGAAGAAATAACGGTAGAAAATTTCACAACCCTATTGAAGGACATAGATATCCATGTCCACGAAGCACAACAGACTCCCATCTGAATAAATCCAAGTAGGCCAACTCCAAGACACATACTAATCAGAATGTCAAATGCCAAAAACACAGAGAGAATTCTGAGAACAGCAAGAGAAAAGCAATGCATAAAATATAAGGGATACCCAATAAGATTAAGTGCCAATTTCTCATCAGAAACCATGGAAGCAAGAAGACAGTGACATGATATATTTAAGATACTGCAATAGAAAAACTTCCAGTCAAGCATATTTTATCTGGCAAGATTGTCTTTCAAAAATGAGGATGAGTTTAGAATATTCACAGATAAACAGAAACTGAGAGAGTCTGTAACCAAGAGACCGCCTTTGCAGGAAATACTAAAGGATGTGCTACAGTCTGAAAAGAAAATACAGGAGAGGGAAGCTTGGAAGAGAGTCTAGAAATGAAGATTATATCAGTAGAAGTAACTAAAAGTGTCAAAAGAGTGGTGAAAATAAAACTTGACAGATAAAACTCAAAGGTCAAAATGGGTGAAATAAGAACTGCCTTTCCAGTAATAACATTGACTGTTAATGGACTAGACTCCCCAATCAAAAGACACAGACTGGCAGAATGGATAAGAAAATATGAGCCACCTATATGCTGTCTGCAA
>JAQZBX010109507.1:0-10472 GCA_029593785.1 Cabassous unicinctus
AACTTAGTAACTGCACTTAAGGTGATTATACCTGTGAATATCCTTGTTTACATGAAATGTACATGCAAGTATTATGTTTTCAAGGAATATGATGTATGTTACCTGTTCTCAAATGTTCAGAAAATAGATGACAGAGATAGATAGGTAGATGATAGATATATAGATAGATAGATAGATAGATAGATAGATAGATAGATAGATAGATATAGAATTATATGACAAAGGCGGTAATATATTAAAATTGCTGGAGCTGGGTATCTGGGGGTGGGGTGGAGTTATGTTAGAGTTCTCTGTATGTGATTTGTGTTACTTTGAAACTGTCTGGTAAGTTTAAAATTATTTTAAAATAAAAAGTTGAAAAGCAAAGTTATATAGATATGACATAAAGATCAGAGAATAAATATATCCATACACATATATGTTTGCATATTCATATATGTATATTACAATGCTTGACATAATTTTAAATAAAAAATTTTGTGTACTTACTTTTGTCTTTTATTTTCATTTATTCAGCATCCATGTAAATATGTATACATATATTTACTATTTTCACCTTATTTAACCTCTCAATATTCTTTTCTTCAGAGATGAGTTTAAAGTATCTGTAAACTACTTAAGCAAAAAAACAATTAGAAACTATATAAATACCATAAAATAAAGTGGTTCAGTGAATAGAAAGAAATGATTATGCCAAAAGGGACATATTATGAGAGCAGGTCACACATAATTAGTAAAAAATTTCTCATGTAAGAAAATATATTTACCTTTGCCATAGGAGATTCTGGAATTACTTATGAAATTTCCTTAGGACAACAATACTATATATCCTATCTTTAGAAAACATGGCCTGAATGCACAGAACAGGTGCTAACCATATTTAGCATGTTTCACAAAATGCTTTCCTAGTTTTTTTATGGATTTTTCACTGTCCATTAAAATCATATGAAGCCATTAAGCAGAATACATTTGTCCTTCATTGACAGAAAAAAATGCATTTCTTTATCTCCTCATACTTTCTGATATAGTAGAATCTAAGCTCTCTTTTTCCCTGGTTCATAAGATAATCACTAAGCCCCTAGAGATTCAAGATACATTTATTTCCTCAAAATGAGGTAGTTTTCTTATATTTTCAAAAGAATTTGAACTGTAGGCTCAAAGGTTCAAATAGAATGTTAGGAAAAGGAGCATTGTAATGGAGATTATAAATGGCTTTGGTTCTATGCTATTAATATGTGGAACAATTCTTATACACACTCCCAATGGACCCTTGTTTCTCATTCTAATTTATAAACCTGTCTTTACTTATAATGTAGAGGCCCTCCATGATAGCCTCATAATTTCTGTTTACTAACTGTGTAACCTAATACAAGTTACTTAAACTCATCTAGTGTACTGAGTAATAGTGCTACCTCAAATACAGGTCATATAACAACCCTTCTATAATAATTTTATTTCCCGTGACTAAATTTTCAAATTATTTCTGGATGCCCAGAGGCCTCCTTTTTCATTATAGCTTTAATGTATATTAAAAATATTTTGATACCAATTATATTTCAGTACTTTACTTGCAGAAGAATTCAGTCTTAAAAACACATTTCAACAAATCTGAAGGTTGGGTGTCATTAATTTCTATTTGCAAATAAGGCAATAATTAGAACTTGAGAGTTGTGTAATATGAAGTATCAGACTTAGTGGTCCCATTCATGGCTCCATCTGCATGGCCATTCACTTAGCATGGAGATATCATCTTTATTGTGCTATTGAACCTCAGCACTAACCCCAGTTTTAAAGCAAAAGATGCATTCTGTTGACCTTAGCTTCTTTCAAGCAAAGAAGTGCTACCACAAGGCTGGAGAAGAATTAAGGAAAAGCTGAAATCTGCCAGACTAAAGCCATGGTTAGTCCATGACCTACAATGACCTTGTAGGGTGTTTTTGGGATCTGAGTTTTGCACCTTGTCATGGTTCAATATGTACAACATAACCAACCTGCTTACTCTTGCCCTCCATTTATGACCTAGGGGCTCAGTGGGTCTGCTTAGGGAAAGAGTTCTTGTGTGGTATGCACTTGGTAGCTCTTGACCTCCTTTGTTTTCTGCTAACTTCTGTTCTCTGTCCATTAAGAAGAAACATCTAATTTTAGTTCACTCTGACTATGGCTTTGTTTCTATTAGCCAACAATATCTAACAATTATAGCATTCTTAATCAATCTATTTCAAAATGCATAATATTTTAGATGGTGACTTCAAATTTTGACCTACAAAACCTCATGTATGCCATCATTTCTTCTGATCAAATTGCATATTTTTCTTGAAGGGACTACTCAGAATAATTGAATTCTTCCCTCCAGTTCTGAAAATTGAGACAGTTACCTCAGTCCTCAATTCTTCAAGCCCCCTTACAGAGAAAAAAAACAATACAAAACTCCACTATGGACACTTAGGGTATCGAGAATGATATATCCAGATCATGTGCCTTTAAGGTATTTTATGAAGGTAGCCATGGAAATGTAGGTGCAATTTGATTTGGAAGATGTGGGAGTTGAGATTCAGAGAGTTATGGTTGATGTATTAAGTTTTTCTTATGTATGAACTATCTGATCATGAAAAATCTAGGGGAAAATCCGTCTTTAGTTCATCCAGACCGTATTTTCCCTTAACATCTCAGATTTCTACTTAAACCAATTCAATTTCTCAAAAGCACTAACAAGAAAGAACCAAAAACAAAACAGAAACCTGAAAGACATTAAGTAGTAATAGCAATGTGTCATGACATCCTGCATGAATCATATGAACCTGCTTTTATCTCAAACATTCAATCACAGTGATACACATTTCTTCCTGTTGGAAGGTGGCAGAGTCCCACATGCTATTTTTCTATTGAGAATAAGTAGGATTATTTTAGCTAACTTTTCTAGGTAGGTGACTGAGTTCAAGAGAGTATCCCTCAGAGTTTATTTGCTTTGACCACCCCCATACAAAGAAAATTCCAGTATGTTGAAGCCAATTTACTGTTGCTATAGTGATTTAATCTTGCTGCACCCTTCAAATGATTTAGTTATACTATAGTTATACTATAACTGAAGCCTGATCAAGGCAATCCTCTGAACTGCACAGAACAAACTATCCACTGCATGGAATTTCCCACATTCCACATTATAATAAATTGAATTGTTAGTTGTAGAAGTTAATAGCACATGTTTTAGGCTCAGACAAATCTTTGCTTAAATCCCAAGTCAAACATTATCTAATAAGTTATATAATTCTTTGAGGTTCAAGTATTTCAACTGTAATATGTATATATGTGGTACATAACTGTTAATGAATGAGAATTGTTATTAACATCATTTTTTATTTGTCTAGAGAGAATAATGAATTCGCATTCTTATTGTGACACTTACTAACTTCATGACTAAAATAATTTCACTTGGCTAAGCCTGATTTAATAATGCATACTTCTACACCTATTTTAATTTATTATAATATAGTTTTCAAAGTCAAATAATAAGCAATGATTGGAAGGTGGCAAATACTTCTAAAGAATTTATCCTGTCTTATTTATATATTTTTCTGTTTCATAGCACTAAGGAGAATGCTATACACATATTATGGTGTCAGTAATTGATTTTTTACTCAATAAATGAATGAAATAAGGAAATTAATATTTGGTTAAATACATAATCATTTAAGGAATATAATAAATAAATATTTGTAAATTCAGCAATATCCTTGGGAAAGAGATAAAGTAATTTACAGTAGAATCTTTTCCTGAATATCAATTCATTTTATAATGTTTATTCAATTCAGGGATAAAATAATTCTACCATAGAGCAGGTTTTATGCTGTCCTCACCACTCTTGTGGCCATAAACAGATCATAAGCCTTAATGTGAGTTCCTAAGGCATCTTGGAAGCACACACTCAGATAACAGCTTGCTTTCTTTATACAGGATGTATAAGCAAAAATCAAATACCTCTGCTTCTGAAAGAGATGTTTGATGCTTCTATATAATTTAAAAATGTATTATATTCCTTATCATGCTTAAGACTCACTCTTGAAAAAATAATAATACTCCATGGATTTCGACTTTATTTTATCATATTTTGTACAGATATGTATGAGATGGAATTCTTTGTTGCTACAGCTGCTTGATCAGCTTGCATAGAATGACAATAAGGAAAATATTAAAAATTGTTAAAATTTTAAATATGTATAAGATATGTATAAGGGAACACAATTGGGGTTAAGCAAAAGTATAAATTCATTTCCATTATGGACAAATTGTGATCTTAAAAATCCAGAGCTTATAAACTATTGCTATTATTTTATATTGAAAAGATTTACAATTATGTGGGCCAGGTGTTTTTGTTTTGTTGTGGTTATTGTTGTTTACTTTTCTCTCTATTCTGTTATATTATATTTATTAATATAAATATTATATTTTGGAAAAAAGATTCAACATAGAATATAATCATTAGGATAGCAGAAAGTAAGAGAGATTTGGTGCAAATAGTGATTTTAACTAATTCTTTGAGAAAAAGGGAGTGCATCTGGGAAGCACAGTTTAATAAAAGCACATCTCTTTTCATAAAATGTTATATTCTGAAATACTTTTTAATGCATATAAAAAGTGAATTTTCCTATTATAAATAGACACACAAATACACATGTAATATATAGAATATATATTCTAACTAGGATGTTTCCTTTCTAACTTTAAGAGGTACTGCTGTTATTTAATATTACACATTAAACTAGGATGTGGAGATTGTCGAAGCAATAAATGCAATTGAATGCTGAGTTATAATCCTGGTGAAGATAATAGCATAGTAGCAAAATTCAAATGTTGTATTGAGTAAATAATCAACATTTATGTTTGTATTAGTTCAGTGACAATTGGGATAAAAATTCCTTTAAAATATAAATTATCAGCCAAAAGATTGGAAAATAAAGCTTTGAAAATTCAAAGGAGAAATCAAGGTGACTATCACAATAAGTAATTCACTTTTAACACTTTTGTCCAATGATAATCAGAAAAAAAATTAGAAAGAAAAAAACTTCAAAGGTCTCATAAGCATAAAGAAGTCAAACAAGGTCAATCTTGAAACAGCTGCTGGAGGGGATCAGAGAGATAAAACTTTAAGCCTCGTAATTACTGTTAGAAAATTAAAGGAATAAAAATGGCCAATACCAAATCAAAAGCTTTCAAAGTGGCAGAGGATATTCCTGAGAAACAGTAATAAAATCCATCCAGACATAAGAACTCATATTAAAAAATGATTAAAGAAAAAATAGACGGCTACCCGTTTATCAATATACTACAAAGATATGCCCTAGAAATTGTTCAGAGTAAGCAGTACAGGACATAGAGTAGGATGTATAACTTTTCCTTGAGTCATGGAGAATTAAAACCCTTGAAATTCTAAATTTGAAATCTATCAATGCCCAGGACAGATGATTGCACTCTCCTATAACTCCTGAATAAGATCAAAGGTCCAACTGAGTCAGTTCTGATTCCATGACCAAATGGCCCAGTGATCCTGTATATATGCGAAATTTTAATTCATGCAGTTCCTTGAGATAGAAATTTGTATACTGCTCTGGGGAGTCAAATATAAAATTCATGAGCCAATATGAGTTTTCTATTGTCTGAATGATCTTATTAATATATATATCAGATCATTTCACACCTCTCCTCAAAGACTCACTGCTCTCAGAGTAGAAACCAAAATCCTTACAAGAACCAACAAGGCTGAGTGGGAACTAGTTCTTATTTAACGCTCTGATTTCATTTTCTACTATCCTCCCTCTCATTCATTTTGCTTCAATCATACTGACCATTGCAGTTTCTTGACTTTGTCACATATGCTCAAGCCTTAGAGAATTTTTGCTGCTATTTTCTCTGAACAAACTTCATCCATATATTAATCTTCTCCCTTATCTCCTTCAAGCTTTTGCTCAAATATCACCTTCAAAAGGAGACTTACGCTCATCATTTCTATTTTGCAACTCACACTCAAAACCCTGTATTCCCAGTCCTCTTTTATTTAGTTTGTTTCCCATAACTTCATTTTTACCATGTAATTTGGTTATTTATTTACCATGCTAAAATTAAATATCTGTATGCTAGCCCTTGAATATAAGCTTAATGAAAGCAGAAATTTTGATCTATTTGCTCCACTAAAATAAACGCAGAATTTTGCACGGAGGAAATGCTCAGTAACTATATGTTGAATAAATGAACAAACAGCAATGTTGGTTCCCTACATTCTTCTTTAATTATTTTTGATGTAGATATAAAACTAGAGTTGTTGGAACCTTGGAAAGAGAATAGAAGGAACTGAAGTTGTTAGGTAAAAGGTTATGAAAGAACACCCATCTGAGGCTCTAATAAAATGTAAAGTAACCCAAAAAGAACCAAGAAAATTTTAGTACTGGCATAAGCTTTAGGTTCTTGTGGCACTCAGACAAGTCAGCAGTCTCTTCGAGGTACTGCATTCCATCCATCAGAATTGACAGTATTTAGAGAAACTTAGTTAAGAGGGTCATTTCTGGAACCATACCGACTGACTTGGAAACTTGCTGCTATGTTTTAATACTTATTTTAACAAGGTAAAACTTGCCTTTGCCTCAATTCCTTGATATGAAGGATAGCAGTGGTAATAATATTTATCTCGTATACTTCATGAGCCTTTAAAGAATTAGAAAAATCTTGCTATCAACCTTAGACTTATTTAATAAAAAAGAAATAGAATATTTTCCATCCATTTGCAATAGTTGTCCCATTATCACTTAGCTTGCTAAAGTTCATTGTCTGTAGTTTTCTTAATAAACAGGGAAAATATTTAATTTTCTTTCTTAATTTCAAGACAATAGCCATTCTACTCAAAAGGCACTGTAACTTAATATAAAATACAATTATTGTTTTACCCTTCCTTTCCTTGCATTTATAGATGTTTCAATATCTGACTATTTTTATTGAGCACCGAGACCCAGAATGGCTTTTTTCTCCTTTTATTAGTAAATTGATTTTGTTTTATTGCTTGTATTTCAATTTCTAAAGCAATAATAGGTCATCCCATAGTGTTGGCCTTTGGTTGACATTCTGTACAATTTTTCCTGTCACACAGCATGACTGTCTAATAAGTAGATTTAAGTAGTTTTATTTCAGGAAATTTCTCTAAAAATACATCTCACATTTGTTTACTTCAAGTGTTTTGGTTTTCTCTTTTGAATTCCCTAATTCCCAAATTATGTGTGTGTGTGTGTATGTGTGTTTGTGTAATAAATTTCCTTTCTGATCATGGCATTTCAACAAATATTTTTAAAGTATCATTTATTTCAATTACATTCTGTTTGACTCCCTATTATTCCCTTTCTAGGCCTTCAATAAGATAAAATGATACAAATAAATGAGTGAATTAATTAATTAATTGATGGAAGAAAACAAGTAATTCTAATAAGGGCATTATCAGATAATTATTTTAAAAGAATAAAAATCAATGTATTAAAGAATAACACAGATTCAAAGTATTTCAAACCATAACTTGATGATAGAATTAAAGAATAGAGACAAATCCACAATTATAGAAAGAGGGTTTAGGACTTTTTCAATAAGTTATAGAAAAGCAGACAAAAAAAAATCAGTAAAGATACAGAATATAAAAAAAAATACAAGTAAGAGATCTGGACTCATTGGCACCTATATAAAAGTGCACACACAAATGGTGGAATATACATTCTTTCAAAAGCATACAAAATATTTACAAAAATTCTCTTTATTTTGGGCCAAACAACAAATATTTAAAATTAGAAATCAATATAAATCAGGTCAAAATCAAATAACAAAAATTTAAGTTAAAACCTGTGAAAGTGCATGAATATAAAGCTTCATACTTGTAAATATGATTCGAATAGAACAATCTCATAGGACCTTAGAAAATATTTTTTACTGAAAGATAAAGATGTGACATATAAAAATGTGTGGTATGCAACTGAAACCTGCAACTAAAACAGTTAATACATATTAAATAAAAAGAAAGATTAAAATCAATCATCTAAGCGTGAAAGTAAATATAGAAAAAAACAAGAAATCAGATCAAAAGAAAGTAGAAAGATTAATATATAAAATATTGTGAATCAATAAAATGTAAAACAGATGTGTGCTTGATAAAAATCACCAAAGGTAAGAATTCTTTGAAAGTATTAATATAATTTCTAAACTTCTTGCAAAGCTAATCAAGAATAAAGTGATTAAACAAAATATCAATATTATTGGGAAAAGGTGGATATCTGTAAAAATCATGCATTAATTAAAGAATAACATAATCACAACATTATCCCAAAGAATTTGTCAACTTAAATCAATCAAGGGTTCTTAACAAGAGTCTATGAGCTTGAATTGAAATTCAATAAAACATTAATCTTGTGGTGACGTGTTGGTGCAGGTGTGCTATATTTATTAAATAATACACAGTAGAGTGTGGACTTAGTAAGGAGTCTGTGGTTTTCACCTGACTGGCAAAGGGGTCTCTGGAACAAAAAAGGTTAAAAACTCCTGACTCAAATGAAATTGGGTAATTCTTTGAAAATCACAACTTACCAAAATTAACATGATAGAAAAATCTTAATATTATTGCAGTTATTTAAGATATGTACTATTTCCATTTTTTAATAGTTAATTTTATTAAGGTATAATTTATGTACAATTAACTTTAATCCTTTAAGGTACACAATTAGGTGAGTTTTGGGAGTTGTTTTCAACCATGTATACACTACTACAATCAAGATAATTAACAGTTCCCTTACTCCTAAAATTTTCCTCATGCACTTTTGCTATCCATCATTGCCTTTCTTCCTAGACACACAAAAGCATGGATCTCATTTTCATCACAATAGATTAATTTGCTTCTTCTAGAAGTTTCTATAAATGGAGTCACACCTTTTACACTTTCTTGTCATAGATTCTTTCACTCAGCATAATGACTTTGGGAGTCATGCACCTTCTATCAGTAGTTTGTTCCTTTGCATTTTTGTGTTTATTCTATTGTGGGATAGATCCTACCGTCTCTGTGTATTTAGATGTTTATCTTTAGGCTGATGGTCGTTTGGTTGTTTCCAGTTTTAGGCTACTGTGAATAAATTGCTAAGAACAATTGTAGATGAATCTTTTTGTAAATATATGTTTATTTTTCTTTGTGGCAAATACTAGAAGAGGAATATCTGGTATGGCAGGTGTACATTTAACTTTTTAAGAAACTGACAATTTTTCAGAGGTTTCAAAATGTACCATTTTGCATTCACACCAGCAGTGTATGAGTGTTGCAGTAGCAACCCTTGGAATTTTTAACCTTTTGACTGTGTTTTTAGCTATTTGTTTATCTTATTTGGTGAGTTTCTGTTCAAAATTTTTGTACATTTATGAATTGTACTGATTATCTTCTTATTGTGTTCAGTTTGTATGTATTTTAGACCCCAGTCCTCTGACTAAATATTTCTCCTGTGATTTTCCCCATTTTTGGCTTAGCTTTATGTCTCATAATAATTAAAAATAAAGCCCAGATGTTATCTTAAGTAACATAAGCCCTTATCGATGATAATAAGTAAAGCAATATAGTGAAAATAGATATTTCCACTTCAAGTGCCTAGGATAATCATTATTTTAATTAAAAGTTCCTATTGTTAGAAAGCTAAGTGCCCAGGAAAAATTATATTTGACTTGAGTTGACATGAGAAAAAAAAGTGCATAGCACCAGCATTCAATGTGGGGAATAGGGGAATGAGTGTTCCACAGAAAGCAAGTGTTTGTTCAATATAAGAAAAGAATGTTCTGACTTCCGGGAAGATGGCTGACTAGTAACACACAGGAATCTCTTCTCCAGAAAAATAGCTAGAGAACAGGCTGAAACAAGCCCAAAATAGATCTTCTAGGGTTTAGGACAGCAGGGGAAGACTGCACACCACTGAGAGGAGAGAGGGAAAAAAAGAGAAATCGCAACAACAGAACCAGAACCGTGAGTTTTTAATCAGCAGCGGCAGCTGCTGCCGGCACCCTCCCCCACACTCTTTAGAATTCTCCGGCCACTGGGCCTGCGACTACAGACAAAGGGGGCTCCAGGGATCTACCACTCCCGGAAAGGGGAGAGAGAGGGACACAGCCTTAGGCTGACTCAGGTTCTGACGTGCAAATTTGGACTGCGAAGCCCCACAGACCCTTCCACACAGCAGTTTGCCCTGGGAGCCTAGGAAGGACTGAAGAAATTCGACCCTCACAATCTCCCTCTCTTCTAGCCTGGACTAATTGTTGAGGACTCCACAGGAGAGGGGAGAGAGAGCCTGGGGCTGACACCCTGCTTTTGACTCCCAGGTTTGGTCTGCCCTGTCCCGAGAGCCAGTCCAGGCTGGGTGGGGCTGCGCCATTGTTTGCCTTGGAGCCTGCAAGGGGTTAAAGATATTCAAATCTCCCAATCT
>JAQZBX010109508.1:0-10458 GCA_029593785.1 Cabassous unicinctus
TTTCATTATTCAAAGGATTAGAGCAAGATAAGATGTGAAAGCATCTTGGTCATTGAATATCTGCTGTTCCACTGTTGATGGCCTGATGACACATGCAGGCTAGAGAAACCACTAACCTAAAGCTCTCACATGCCTGAGTGTAAAAGCTTTGGAGGACAATAAACTGCACCTCCTAGGGCTGGCTCATCTACTTAGTATGCGACTTTGGGTAAGTTTCTCAGCATCTTTATGCCTCAATTTCTACCTCTGTTACAAAGATGATGATAATGACAGCGATCAAATAAGACTGTCTGGGTTATATGTGATACGTGTCTGGAATAAAGACTCATTATTTTCCATTTCACCTTCTGCCCAAGATCTTAGGCAAGTTACTCAACTTCTCGGTGCCTCAATTTCTTCTTCTGCAAAATTGAAGTATACAAAAAATAGAGTTATTAGAAGGGTCCAATTAGTCACTAAAGGGTGGCATGGGATTGAGTGTAATTTTTTTTTTTTAGTATGGGAGAAACTTGTCATGTTTAGAATTAAGTGAGAGAAAGCTAGTAGAAAGGGAGAGGGAGGAAGGGAGAGGGGAAGGGTCAGAGGAAGGAGAAAGGATGGGAAGCACAGAGGGGGAGAGAGAGATTAATCAATAGAGGTGTGTTTGGTATGACAAAAACTGTTAATTGCTCACCGATCTTCTTTCTATCAGAATTTTTTTTTCTGATTCAGGTGTTCATTTGTTTGAGGGAAAAGAGGAGTCTACACACAATCCGTAGGTGTGAATCTGGATTAGTCTAAATCAATTACTACGATTCTATTCCCCTTTTCAGTGATTATTTTAAGGATATGCATGTGACACAATTCTAGCCAAAGAGACAAGAGAGAAAATTGCTCTAGGTCTTCTGAAAGATGCTTCTTTATTCCTAAAAAAGGGACATTAGGAAAAAAGTTGCATTTTCTGAAAAATGCCCTCTAAGTGGGAAGCTTGCACTGCCATCTAGTGGTGACCACTGGGCTTTTGCACTGGGAGGTTATCCTGCCCCATCTAAAAAGTACACACCATTTAAGAGGTGATTGCCAGTTTGTAATTGGACCTTAGTTGAAATTGCATAAATTACCAAACAACATCTGGCTCAACATTCCACTACAATGCTGAATAATAGTGGTTTAAAGAAGTTATGCCTATGTGTTAGTGATTTCAGGTCAAAAGCTTTCTGTCTATAATACTCAATATCCATTGAATGTGATGGTTAGCCACAGGTTTTTCATACATTTCCTTTATCATGTTCAGGAAATTCCCTTCTTTCTGAGCATTTTATGAAGAATGAATGCTGGATTTTGTCAAATGCCTTTTGCTGTAACAATCGAGATGATCGTGTGTTTTTTTTCTTAATTCTATTAATGAGTCGTATTGCATTGATTGATTTTCTTATGTCACCACCATCATTACCAAAACGTTTCCATCTTACTAACAGAAACTCTTGCCCTTATATTCTAGTTTTTGACTCATTGAATTTGCTTCTTCTACTCATTCCATATCACTGATATACAATATTTGTTCTTTTGTTCCTGATTTATTTAAATCAATGTGATGTCTTAAGATTCATCTATGCTGCCTCATGTATCAAAACTTCATTCCTTTTATGACTGAATAATATTCCATTTATCTATATACCACATTTTGTTTATCCATTCATCATTTGATTGGTAACTGAGTTGCTTCCTTCTTTTGGCAATCATGAATAATACTGCTATGAATATCAGTGTGCAAATATCTATTTGATTTGCTGTTTGTAATACTTTTGGTTATATATCTGTGATTATGATTGGGAGTCATAGGGTAATTCTATATTTATCATTTTGAGAAACTTTCAAACTGTTGACCAAAACTACTGTACCATTTCACATTACACCAACAATAAATGCTTTTTCCAATTTCTACACGCCTTCCAACACTTCTTTTCTGATTTGTAAATAGTATCCATTCTCGGGGGTGTGAATTAGGATCTCATTATGGTTTTGATTTGCATTTCGCTAATGGCTAATGATACTCAGCATCTTTTCATGTGCATATTGACCGTTTCTATTCCTTGTTTGGGCAAGTAGCAATTCAAATCTTATTGCTGCCCCTCTTTTTTCAATACAATTTTATTTCACGTAAACTTTAACATAACATTTTGTGGTACATAGTATCATCATGCCTAAATTTTATTTAATATTTTTATTAAGAGTAGTTTTTGGTTTACAGCAAAATCATGTAAGAATAGAGAGTTCCTGTGTCCTATAATTAATGCTCCCCTATAATTAATACCATGCACTACTCCTTTGATTCCTTTGCTACAACTGATGAGATAATATAATTTAATTATTATTTATAATCCATAGTTTACATTAGGGTACATTTTTTTTACTGTATCATCCTTTTATTAATGCCTTGCATTAGTGTGGTACATTTGTTATATTTCATGAGAGAACATTTTTATAATTGTACTATTAACTATAGTCCACTGTTTACAATAGGGTTCACTATGTTGTACAATCCTATGTTTTATCTTCTAATTTTTATTCTAGTAACATTCATATAAATATTCTCTTTTTAAATACATTCATATATATAGTTCAGTGCTGTTAATTACACCCATAATGTTATGCTAATATCACAATCCTCCATTTCCACAACTTTACAGTCAACCCAAAAAGAAATTCTGTATAAATGAAGCATTAACTTCCCATTCCTACCCCCACCCAGCCCTTGGAAACCTATATTCTAGATTATATTTGCATTAGTTTGCCTATTATAATTATTTTATATTAGTGAGATTATACAATATTTTTCCTTTTGAGTCTGTCTTATTTCACACAAAATAAGGTCTTCAAGGTTCATCCATTTTGTCACATGAGCCAGAATTTCTTTCCTTTTTATGGCTGAAAATATTCCATTTTATGTTTATATCATATCGTCGGTTGCTTTTATCTTTTGTCAATTGTGAACAATGCCACTGTGATCACTGGTGTGAAAATATCTGTTTGAGCTCTTGCCTTCAATTCTTTTGGGTATATACCTAGTAGAGAGATTGCTGGATCATATAGTAATTCTATACTTAGCTTACTAAGGGACTGCCAAACTGTCTTCCACAGCAGCTGCCCCATTTCAAAATTCCATCAGCAATGAATGACTGTTTCTATCTCTCCAACAATTGTAATTTTCTGTTATTTTTAATAGCAGCAATTCGAGGGGGTATGAAATGGTATCTCATTGGGATTTTGATTTGTATTTCTCTAATAGCTAATGATGTTGAGCATCTTTTCATGTGATTTTTAGCCATTTGTATATCCTCTTTGGAGAAATGTCTATTCAAGTCTTTTGTTCATTTTTTCAGTTTCACTGTCTTTTTATTATTGAGTTGCAGGATTTCTTTATATATTCCGTATAGCAAACCCTTATGAAATATATGATTTCCAAATATTTTCTACCATTAGGTAGGCGGTCTTGTCACTTTTGTGATGAAGGCCTTTGATGAACAAATGTTTTTCATTTTGATGAGGTTCCATTTATCTACTTTTTTTCTTTTGTTGTTTGTAATATGGGTGTAAAGTCTAAGAAACCATTGCCTAACACAAATTCCTGAAAATGCTTTCTTAGGTTTTCTTCTTTGAGTTTTAAGTCCTGGTTCTTATCTTTAGGTGTTTGATCCATTTTATATATGCTATGAGATAGGGGTTCCCCTTCATTCTTTTGCATATGAATACCTAGTTCTCCCAGTACCTTTTGTTGAAGAGATTTTTCTTTGCCAGTTGATTGGACCTGGTAGCCTTGTCAAAAACCAATTAGCCTTAGATGTAAAGGTCTATTTCTGAAGTCTTAATTTGATTCCATTGGTCCATATCTCTGTCCTTATGCCAGTACTATCCTGTTTTGACCACTCTGTCATTCTAATCTCTAAAGTCATGGATGTTGGGTCCTCCAACTTAATTCTTCTTTTTCAAGATGCTTTTGGCTATTTGGGTCTCTTACCCTTCCAAATAAATTTAATAATTGGCTTTTCCATTTCTGCAAAGTAAGCTGTTGGAATTTTGATTTGATTTGTGTTGAATCTTTGAATCATTTTGGGTAGACTTTACATCTTAACAAAATGAAGTCTCCCAATCCTTGAACATGGAATGCTCTTACATTTGTTTAGATTTATTTTGATTTCTTTTAGCAAAGTTTTGTAGTTTCCATGTATAAGTCCTTTATATCATTGGTTAAGTTTGTGTGTAAATATTTGATTATTTTAGATACTATTTGTAGCCATCTGGGAATTTGATGTAATTATGAATTCCAAAAATATAATTGGATCATGCTTGTAAACTGATCTGTTAATCTGGGCATGATTAAGTTATGATTGGGGCGTTGACTGGGCCATGTCAGTAGGGTGTTTAGCCCCACCCTTTGGTGGGTGGGGAATCAAATATAAAAGGCAAGGCAAGAACGGAGTTTTTGAGAAGCAGTCTTTTGAGAAGCAGTTTTGATGTTGGAAAGAAGGCCCCAGGAGAAGAGAAGCAAGCCGTTCGCCTAATCATCTACAGCTGACCTTGTGGAGGAAACAGGAGCTAAGCCTGGAGAGAAATGCAGCCCCGGGAAGAGAGGAACCCCAGAAGCCTGAACCCTGGCAAATGCCAGCAGCTGTCTTGCTCTAACACGTGGCAATGGTCTGTGGTGAGAAAAGAAACATAATGCTTTATGGCCTGATATCTGTGGACTTCTACCCCAAATAAATACCCTTTGTAAAGACCAACCCATTTTTGGTATTTCACATTAGCACCCCTTTGGCTGACTAATCCACTATTGTAAATGGAATTTTTTCTTGACTTCCTTCTCAGATTTCTTGTTACTAGTATATAGAAACACTACTGATTTTTTGCATGTTGATCTTGTACCCCAATACTTTGCTGAATTCATTTATTAGCTCTAGTAGCTTTGTTGTAGATTTTTTGGAATATCTTAATATAGGATCATGTCTTTTGCAAATAGTTAAAGCTTTACTTCTTCCTTTCCAATTTGGATGCCTTTTATTTCTTTTTCTTCCCTAATTGCTATGGCTGGAACTTCCAGCACAATGATAAATAACAGTGGTGACAGTAGGCTTATTGTTTTGTTCCAGATCTTAGAGGGAAAGCTATCAGTTTTTCACTATTAAGTATGATTGCTTCTATAAGCATGGCTATTTCCAGTAGAAAGGTCTTTCCAATCTGGCACCACAAAAGAGAAGTATGTTTCTCAGTAAGAAGGTGATTTATTGCAAATGTACAAGCAAGAACTTCGTGAATCTTCCTAAATCCAGTTCAAAGTGAGAATGTGAGCTAGGGTTTTATAGGCAAAAAAGAGAGGTAGGTAAAAAGTAAAACAAGTTATGCCAGGAGTCTTGTGAGGAGAATATGTGCAATTTGTCATCCTTGCATTGTTTCAACACATATAATTCGTCCTTGTTTTCAGTGGCTAATAAGGCACAGTTTATCAGGGTCTCCTTACTCTTTTCTCAGCCAACCACTTAAAAAAATCAAGCTTTTTGTCTGTGAGAAAAATTACTGATTTACACTATTTTGTCTGGTTTTCCTGTGAGATGTTATCTTATACATATAAGCAAAACTGAGAAGGTCTGGTTGATATCCTTCAGGAAACTCAGTACAAAGAGTAGACTTCTAAAATTAGACTAATTGAAAACAAGCTCAATCAGTTTTAGATGCTTCAGAGCTGCTTAAGTGAACAAATTTTAATAAGCACATTTTCCAGCTATCATGATGTTAGTTGTGGGTTTCTCATATATGCACTTTATTGTGTTAAAGAAGTCTATTCCTAATTCCTATTTATCTAAGAGTTTTTATCAAGCAAGGATGCTGGATTTTGTCAAATGTTTTTTCTGCATCAGTTGAGATGATCATGTGTTTTTTTTGTTTTTTTGTCTTCATTTTGTTAATGTGGTATATTACATTCATTGATTTTCTCATGTTGAACCAGTCTTGCATACCTGAGGTAAAACCCAATTGATCATGGTATATAAATGATGGTGTATAAATGTATATATGTTTTGTTGGATTCCTTATGCAAGTATTGTGTTGAGGACTTTCACTTCTATATTCATAAGAGAAATTGATCCATGATTTTCTTTTCTTGTAGAATCAGTATCTGGATTAGGCATTAGGGTGATGTTAGCCTTGTAGAATGTGTTAGGTAGTGCTGCCTTCTTTTCAATTTTTGGAAGACTTTGAACATCATTGATATTAAATATCCTTTGAAATTTGGTAGAATTCACTTGAGAAGCAATCTCATCCTGTGATTCTCTTTGTTCAGAGATTTTTGATGAGAGATTCCACCTCTTTACTTTTATGTCATTGGTTGTGAACTTCTATTTCTTCTATATTCTGTGTGGTTTTTTTTTGTTTCTAAGCACTTGTTCATTTGTTGGCATATAATTGTTCATAATTTCTTCTTATGATTCTTTTTATTTGGAGCTATTCATAATGCCCTCTCTCTTATTTCTCATTTTGTTTATTTGCATCTTTTCTCGTTTTTTCTTTCCCAGTATAGCTAAGCGTTTACCCTTTTTATTGATCTTTCCAAAGAATCAACTTTAGATTTTCTTAATGCCCTCTATTGCTTTTATCCTCTATTACATTTATTTCTGCTCTATTTTTATTTCCTTATGCTTGATTTGGGATTAGTTTGCTGTGTGTTTTTGTTTGTTGGTTGGTTTATTTGTTTTTCCCTTAAAATATGTCCTATTTTTAAAATGTAAGCATTAGAGCTATAAGTTTACCTCTAAGCACTGCCTTTGAAACATCCCATAAATTTTGATATGCTGTGTTCTCATTTTCATTCATACTAAGATATTTAATTATTTTCCTTGTAATTTCTTCTTTGACCCAATAATTGCTTGAGTGTTATTTAACTTCCATATATTTGTGGATTCCCAGTTCTTTGCCTGTCATTTATTTTTTATAATAGCTTCATTCCAGTATGCTTAGAAAAAAGATGCTTTGTATAATTTTAGTCTCTCTAAATTTATTGAGAATTGATTTATGACCCAACATGTGGTCTATCCTGGTAAATGATCCATGTGCACTTGAGAATTATGTATATCCTACTCTTTTGGGTGTAATGTGCTGTATATATCTGTTATGGCAACTTCATTTATCATATTATTTAAATTCTCTGTTTCCTTATTGATCATCTGTCTAGATGTTCTATCAATTAATGAGATTGGCATATTATAGTTTCCAACTATTAATTGTAGAGGTGTCTATTTCTCCCTTCATTTTTGCCAGGGTTTGCCTCATGAATTTTGGGCTCTTTTATTAGGTGAATAAATATTCATGATTGGTATTACTTTACTGTTGGATTGCCACTTTTATTAATACATAGTGTCCTTTTCTATCTCTTGTGACAGCTTTTGAGTTAACATCTATTTTGTCTGATTTTAGTATAGCAACCCCAGCTCTTTTTTGGTTAGTATTTACATGGAAGAACTTTTTCCATTCTTTCACTTTCAACCTATTTGTGTCTTTGAGTCTATGGTGAGTCCCTTGTAAACAACATATAGTTCAATCAGATTTTCTTATTCCTTCTGCAAATATGTGTCTTTGATGGGGAGTTTAATCCACTAACTTTCAATGTTATTACTGGAAAGGCAGTACTTATTCAGCCATTTTGTTCTGTGGTTTTTATATGTCATATATTTTCTTGCCTCTCTTTTCTGTTATTGCAATCTCCTTTTCTGTATAATTTATTTTTTGTAATGTATGTGACTGATTCCATTCTCTTTTTTGTTTATGTATATTTTTAAAATACTTTCTTTGTAGTTACCCTGGGGGTTGTATTACATAATCCACATCTTTAACTATTAATTTGAAAAGATACTAACTTAGCTTCAATAGCATTTTTTCGTGGGTTTCTTCACATGTATTTCTTTTTTGTATAATTTCTTTTCAATTACCTTGCCCATTTTTTAATTGGGTAAATTTTCTTTTTATTCTCGAAGTGTATGATCTCTTTGTATATAATATAGAGTAAACCTTTATTAGACATGGGATTGCCAAATATTTTCTACACTGACTTGACTGTTTTACCCTTTTGACAAAGTCCTTTGAGGTGAAATTGTGATTAATTTTGAGGAGGTCTCATTTACCTACTAATTTTCTTTTGTTGCTTGTGCTTTGGAGGTAAAGTTTAAGAAACTACCACCTACCACAAGATCTTGAATATTTTTTCCTACATTTTCTTCTAGTAGTTTTATGGCTGTCACTTTTATATTTAGGTCCTTGACCATTTTCAGCAATTTTTCTATAAGGTGTGAGATAGGGGTCCTCTTTCTTTTGGATATGGCTATCCACTTCTCCCAGCTCCATTTGTTGCATATACTGTTCTGGGAGGGTTTGAACATTTTATCAAAAATCACTCAAAATGTAGATGTGAGGGTCTGTTTCTGAGTTCTCAATTTCATGTCATTAGTCAAGCTGTCTTTATGCTGGTACCATGCTGTTTTTACTACTGTAGCTAAGTATAACAATGTACATTAAATTCATGAGATGACACTCATCAAACTTTGTTCTTTTTAAAGACATATTTGGCTATTCAGGATTCCTAATCCTTCCAAATAAATTTGATTATTGGCTTTTCCATTTATACAAGAAAGTATGCTGGGATTTTTATTGGGATTGCATTGAATCTGTAAATCAGCTTGGGTAGAATTGACATCTTAATGATATCTAGTCTTCCAATCCATGAGCACAAAATATTCTTCCATTCACTTAAATCTTCTTTTGTGACTTTCATCATTGTTTTGTAGATTTCTAAGTACAGGTCCTTTATGCCTTTGGTTAAGTTTATTCCTAAATATTTGGTAGTTTTACTCGCTATTTTAAATGGATTTTTTTCTCGTTTCCTTCTCAGAGGGTACATCAATAGTGTATAGAAATACTATTGATTTTTGCATATTAATCTCATATCCCACCACTTTGTTGAACTCATCTATTAGTTCTAATAGTTTTGTTGTGGATGTTTTAGGATTTCTATACATAGGATTATATCATCAGCAAAGAGTGAATGTTTTAATTCTTTCTTTCCTATAAGGGTACCTTTTATTTCTTTATCTAGCCTAATTGCTCTAGCTAGAACTTCTAGCACATTTCTGAATAGCAGTGGTGACAGTGTGCATCCTTGTCTTGATCCTGATCTCAGCAAGATAGCTTTCCATTTTTCACCATTGAGTTCAATGTTAGCTGTAGGTTTTTCACATATGCACTTTATCATATTTGGGAAAGCCTCTTTCTATTCCTATCTTTTGGGGTGTTTGTATCAAGAAAGGGTGCTGTGTTCTTTCAAATGCCTTTTCTGCATCAATTGATAGGATTATGTGGTTTTTCTTCTTCAATTTATCAGTGTGATTTATTACACTAATTGATTTTCTTGTGTTGAACTACCCTTGCATACGTGGGAAAAAGTCCAGTTGATTGTGGTGAATAATTCTTTTAATGTGTTGTTGGATAATATTTGCAAGTATTTTGTTGAGGATTTTTGCATCTATATTCATTAGAGGTATTTGCCTGTAATTTTCTTTTTTCATAGTGTCTTTATCTGGTTTCACTATTAGGGTGATGTTGGCTTCATAGAATGAGTTTAGTAGCATTATTTCCTCTTCAATGTTTTGGAAGAGCTTTAGCAAGATGGATTCTAGATCATCTTTGAATGATTTGTAGATTCACCTGTGAAGCCATCTGTCCCTAGGCTTTTCATCTTTGGAAAGTTTTTGATGATTGTTTAATCTCTTCACTTATGATTGGCTTGTTGAGGTATTTTTTGGGCATATAGTTGTTCATAGTACCCTCTTAGGATCTCCGTTATTTCTGAGGGGTAAGTGGTAAAGTTTTCCCTCTCATTTCTGATTTAATTAATTTGTGCCTTCTCTCTTTTTTCTTCGTCAGTCTAATTAAAACTGTTGTGGATTTTGTTGACCTTCTCAAAGAACCAACTTTTGGTTTTGCTGATTCTCACTATTGTTTTTTGTTGATTCTCACTATTGTTTTTTGTTTTGTTTTGTTTTTTTCTTTCTCGATTTCATTTATTTCTGCTTTCATCATTAGCATTTCTTTCCTTTGACTTGGTTTGGGATTAGTTTCCTGTTCTTTTTTTAATTCTTCCAGATGTGCAGTTAGATCTTCAACTTCAGCTCTTACTTTTTTTTAAATTGTAACATTGATTGATATAAATTTCCTTCTCAGCAATTCCTTTGCTGTGTCCCATATGTTTTGCTAAGTTGTTTTTCTCATTTTCATTTGTCTCAAGGTACTTGCTGAGTAGTCTTACAGTTTCTTCTTTTACTCATTGATTATTTCGAGTGGGTTGTTTAATCTCCATATATTTATTAATTTTCCCTTTTTCCATCCTTCATTGTTTTCCAGCTTCATACCATTATGATCAGAGAAAGTTTTTTGTATAAT
>JAQZBX010109509.1:0-10456 GCA_029593785.1 Cabassous unicinctus
AAAGCATTTTAAGCTTTTAAAATAAGTCATAGAAAGAAAGAAAAAAAAAAAAGAAAAAAGATCAAAAATAAAATGTCGTAATTTGAAGTAATACTGTGACTAGGATTGGTGTTCAGTATTTGAGGGCCAAAAACAGGCATGTAGAATGTCCTTGAAGTTGATATGAAAGGGATGCAAAAAAGGATGAGGGGCACCTCTTCACTTCATTATTTTATAATTCATTCAGCAATCATTTATTGAGCATTTACTATAATAACCAACATTTGACTGCTTACTATGTGCTACCTTTTACATACACAATGTTGCTTAAACCTCACAAATATCTTACAAGATAGTTATTATTTCTATTTGCAGAGAAGGAATTAAGTTCGGAAAAGTTAGTTCACACTGCTAATAAGTGATAAAGCTGGGGTTGAGCCCAGGTTATCCAACTCCAAAGACTATGAGCTTAACCATTATGCTATTATGTCAGGAACTGTGCTAGGTCCTGGAGATCTAGGAAACAAGATCCCTACCCTTACAAAGTTCATACACAAATATAAGAGAAAGATCTAGAAACAATTAAGAACAAATAATCAGTATAAGAAGTATACTTAGGAGAACTGAGAAGCGGAAATAATAATACCCTAGCAGTAGTTAGGTATTGATAATTAAAAGGACTCTTGCAAAAATTTTAGAGATGAAGCCCAGGAGTCTTTTTTAAAAATGTGTGTATATATATATATATATAGTTGTTTCCTTCTATATGCTAGTGTCAGATGCATGGATTCAAAGCTCTCTTCCTAGTCTGGGTTTAAGGTCTGGTAACTACTGCCCTGTCCATTCTTCATGAAATTATGTTCCCATTGTTCTTCCCCTCTTCCCCCAGATTATATTTTAAAACTGCACATTACAAATCTGGCCCATGTGCAAACTCTGCAGCTGTTTGCTACAGTTTAGAAGAGCTCCATCTTTAGAGCCAGCTAAGGGGAGTAGATTTCAGCTGTGAAATGCACTAGTCCATAAAAGTGGCAATTACACAGGCACATTGCTTTCTTTAGAACTTGATTTGGTAGCTGCTTGTGCCCTTTTGTTTTTAAATGTATGGCCAAGATGAAAGATTCATTGCCAACTGTAAACATTTTCTGGGAAGAAAGCCAAACCTTTTCCAATTGAAGACACAAATAACAGCATGCAAACTGTCAGTTTTACCATGCCTTGGCTGGCCTGACCTTCCCTCCACATACCAGGCCTTCAACTCACTAGCCATCCAAGGGGCTGTTAAGAGTCAGAAACTCCTCCTGTCTCTCTATTGCTCTGAAATTGTAGTTTGTTGTAGTAGTACCTTATTGAGCCTTGATACGCGTTCCTCCTTGCAGACCCGAGGGGAAGCTGCAGCCAGCCAGCTGATTTTATACCACTACCCTGAACTTAAGGAAGAAAAAGGCATAGTGCTGATGACAGCAGAAATGGACTCCACATTTCTGGTAAGAATCAACTTTTACCTCTTTGCATTTTCCTAATTGCCCTGAAGGTGGTATTTGCCAAAGCTCATGAGATAAAATCCCACAAACATACATGTACCTTGTTTCTTGTACTTTAAAGTCGACAATAATTTTATTTATTTAAGCTCTTTCAAGTTGAAGCTAGTACAAATTTTCAATCATTTATTCACAATTCTGAAATCCAAAAGGCTCTGAAAACAAAGTTTTTTCATAACTCATTTGGCCATGTTGTGGCCAGCCGGAAGCAACCCAAATAGCACTCTTGGGAACACGGATGAACAAAGTTTTATTACACACAGGCCCAGAGGAGAGTTCACTCTCCAAATTCTGAGCCCTGTTTTCCGATTTTCATAAGTTTATATAGGTACACTAAGCCGGCAAATTCCTGAGCAAGCGGGCAGGCAGGGTTACAAAGGCAGAGAAGCAAGGTTAGCTTATCCTTCTAAAAGCAGAAGGCCATTAGGGAGGAAAAGAGTCATTATCTGTATAGAGTTGTGAATTTCAATTCAAAGGGGCAGCCTGCGGTGCTTATCTTCCTGACATGGATTCCATGGAGAAAAGGGGAAGAAGGAGGGGAGAGAGGGACCAGGGATCGAGGGGAGTTTATTTTTTTTTAAAGCTGTGGATTTCTGCTGAGGGTGGGGTTGGGGTCCCGGCACTTCCCTCATCAGCCATAAATCTGTTGGGGGCGATGTTGTATGAATATAACTATCATGGCCGTCTCTACCTTCTCCTTCTTTGTCTTCTCCTTCTCCTTCTCCCTAAGTTCGCGCCACAAAGTTCCCGCGCGTGGGATAGTCACCACGCCTAGGATCTCAAATTATCCAATCATGTATCAACACCTAAACCTTAAGGCATTTCCCTTTTCCCTCCCCTTTCCCTGTTTATTAAAGAGTTGATTGTAACCCGCACGGTAGCATAAGGAAGAAGCCGCAGAGAAGCCATGTTAGCAGAATAAAGAGCACAGTTTTTTGTTTTGTCCGTGTCTTTGTCTCAATCCTTCGCTGGATAGCTCGGAGTCTCCGTTGACTTGTCCCGCGGGCCGGGACATAAATCCTTACCTGACTTGAACTCATTTAATAGCTAAACCTTTAGTTAAACTGATATGAGTCCATTTCTATTCTTTATTAATCCCATTTGATATGAAATAGTCATACATTTTACTAGGGAAAAATCAATGTGTTTGAATATGGGGAGTTGCATAATATACAGTTATACAGTTTGGCACATTAATACCTTTATATAATCCAATAATTGTGAACCCATCTAGCAATAGAGGTTTCAGGTAAGAGATTGAAGACAAATAAATGGCTTCTTAAGTGTAGAGAAGAGTTCAAAGTCTGGGATAGTCCTTAATTTTTTATCTTCAGTCACACTGTTGACATATACATAGTAATTTCCCTTTCTCCTTTTCCCACTCTCAGAATCACTGGGATAGAGCATCAACCATATGCCCATAGCTAATGATGTCCATCATGTTTGTTTTCTGTGCACATCAAGGTAACCAGGTGCAGCTTTATGATTAGCACACAACATTGTTTGTCTAGTTCTTGCTCATTTCTGTCTCATTTATCTGGCAGATTTAAGTTTGAGATATTTGCAGAATAGTGGACACATTGTAGTAGTACCTTATTCCCCCTGAAATTCTTCATTACAACACCCACTACTTTTTCCTTTCTCTCTTAACAGCTACATAAAGGGAAAGCAAAAGTGTTGTCACTTAGCTAGTGTCTCACAATAGCAGTAGGCCCCAATCCCAGGGCACAGTGGAGGCTCTGCTTCCATATCTACTCTCATGAAACTGTCTAGTACCAATTCTTCCATTCTTCCTTCCACTTAGAGTCTTCCTTCCATCATACGCAACGTAAATCACCCAAAATCCTATCCAGAAGAATGGAGTCACTATTAACTGAGATAGACATGATTACAGGAGGAACAGGTTTGGGGGGAAGATCAGAAGGTCAATTTTAGACATATTAAGTCTAAGGTGCCTATTAGATATCCAAGTAGTAGGCAGTTAGATATGTGAACCTGGAATTCAGGGAAGAGGTCCAGGCTGTAGATGTCAATATGGGAGTTGCCAGCATACAGATTGTATTTAAAATCATGGGACTGGAAAAAGTCACAAAGAAAGTAAGGAAGAAAGTGAAGATAGGAAAGAAAAGAGGTCTGAGAATTGATCCTTGGAGAATGAGGAAGAATCAGCAAAGGAGATTAAGAAGGAATAGTCAGTGAGGTAGAAAGAAAACTAAAACGGTAGACTGTCCCGGAAGCTAAAAGAAGAAAATGTTTCAAACATTCAGGAATGCTCAACTGGCCAAATCTCACTTGCTGCTAGGGCAAATGAGATAAAGACCGAGAATTTCCTAGATTTGCAACATGGAAGCCATTGGGGACCTATATAAAAGCAGTTTCAAAGGAATGGCAGGGTAAAAACATTATTGGAATAGGTTTAGGAGAAGTGGGGGAAAGAGTTTTTTTCTTTTGTTTTGTTTTCCACATGGGAGAATAACATCACATTTGTGTGCTGATGGAGAGATCCAGTAGAGGGAAATAATGATAATGCAAGAGAAAGAGGGGAGAATTACTGAAGTGAGATTTTTGAGTGGGCAAGTCTGAAAATGACAGGTTGACTTTTGCCAGGACTATGGATAGTTTATCCATAACAGGAAAGAAGCCAAGGTAAGAACACAGATATTGTTGAATGGATAGAGGTGGTAATAGTTGTGGAAATTCTCTTCTGATTTCTTAGTGAAATGAAAGCAAGGCCATTAGCTAAGAGTAAAGATAGAAGAATAAGTGTTGGACATTTGAGTGGAAAAGAGTATGAAATTGTTATCTAAGATAGGGGTCAGCAAACCACAGTCTAAAATTCCCTGTTTTTATATAACCCATGAGTTAAGAATGTTTTCTACATTTTTAACTGGTTGGGGAAAAAATCTAAAGAATAGATTTTTGACATGATAAAGAATAGATTCATGACATGGAAAGTACATGAAATTCAGATATCAGCATCCATAAATAAACTTTTGTTGGAACACAGCCATGCTCATTTATTTACTATTATCTGTGGCTGCTTTTCGTGCTACAACAGCAGAGTTGAGTAGATTTAATAGAGACTATATGGTCCACAAAGCCTAAAATATTTATTATATGGCCACTTACAGAAAATGTTTGCTGATCCATATCTAGGATAATGGTAGAGAAAATGGCCATGCAGGTACAGCCACAGAGAGAAAGCAGAGAGTTGGATTTAACTATGGTTATGGTTAGCCAAGTGGTATAATGAAGTAAGAGAGGGACTAAGAAGTTAAAGGTGATTCAAAGGGAATGGTTATAATTATTGACTGTGGAATGGAAGCCTAGTAAAGAGGAAAGTAAAAACATAAGTAAGGTTAGAGGCAGTAAGAATTGTGGGTCCCAATAGGGTTGAAGGATTGTTGGAGTTGGGGTACCAGAGGCCGTGGACTACAAAGATAGGAAATAGTAGACAGTGTGTGGATATTTGAAATTGAGATTGGAGTGGATATAGTTACCAATAATGACAAGGTTTAAGATTTGACCATGGGAGTGAATGGCATAGAGATTCTGTCTCAGCAAAGCACAGCATTTAACCATTTTAAATGTAGACCCTAGTAGCATTTTTACCACTGCACTCTGGTGGTCCTTAACTGCTACACAATTATCATCATCATTAAAATTTGCTCCCTAGTCTTATAATACTATACAGTGTATCAGATAGCGTACATTTGCCTTGTATAAATCCACATGATTGTGAGGGTCCACTGTAGTACAGAACTAAACACATTAGAATTTATTTTAGAGGTATATGATATAGAGATGGGAAATGTAGACATGTACTATGAACTACAGTCCCCTGAATACTTATGCATAAAATATGTATTTGGAGCATAGTATTTCCAAATACAGTAAAGCCTAGGCTCAAATGAATGGAGATACATAGAAACTAGAGGTTTCTTCTGAACTAATTAAATTTAATGCTGAAGATTTTGAGAAGAATATTCAAAAACCTAGCCTTGTTTGGTTCCACATCTGTATCAACAGATGATTTCACTGGAATGCAATAAGTGCTGGGATAGAGACATGCACAGCAGGCTGGGGAAGTATTAAGGAGGGGTCCCTGGTCCAGAGGGAGGGAGAAGGTTTCCTGGAGATGACAACCTATGCTGAACTTTCAGTGATGAGTAGGAATTTAGCCAGATAAAGAAAGAAGGGAGGGAAGCGGGTGTGGCTCAATCGATAGAGCTCCCGTTTACCATCTGGGAGGCCCCGGGTTCGCTTCACAGAAAAAACACACAGAAAAAACACACAGCGAATGGACACAGCAAACACAAGCAGCAAGGGGGGGATAAATAAATAAATAAATAAATCTTAAAAAAAACAACACATGATCATCTCAGTAGACACAGAAAAGGGATTTGACAAAATCCAGCATCGTTTTGTGATAAAAACACTCAGAAAACAAGGAATAAAAGGGAACTTCCTCAACATAATAAAGGGCATTTATGAAAAACCCACAGCTAACATCACAGTCAATCATAAACAACTTAAAGCCTTCCCCCTAAGATCAAGAACAAGACAAGAATGCCCACTTTCACCACTGCCATTCAACACTGTACTGGAAGTTCTACCCAGAACAGTAAGGCAAGAAAAAGAAATAAAAGGCATCTGTGTTAGTTTGCCACAGGGCTGACAATGCAAAGTACCAGAAATGTGTTGGCTTTTATAAAGGGATTTATTTGGGGTAAAAGCTTACAGTTCCGAGACTGTGAAATGTCCACATCAAGGCACCATCAGAGATGCTTTCTCACCAAAGTCAGCTACTATTGATCTTAGTGTCCTGCCATGTGGTGATCAGGCAAGACAGCAGGTCTGCCAATCTCTTGCTACTTTCTCCTTGAACTCATCTATGGCCAATCAGTTATCTCTCTTTGGACCTCAGCTCCTTGAGCTTCTCCGGCCTTCTCTCCTTGAGCTCAGCTGTGGGCGAACCTGGAGTCCTTTCTTTCATGTGGCTAGATCAAAATGGTAGGGCTCCTAGATCAAAATGTCTCTCTCTGTGTGTCTCCGTTTATATCAGAACAAGCAAGAGGGCAGAGATTCAACCTGAGTCATACCTCACTGATGTAGTCCAATCAAAAGAGTGTCACACACAGGAATGGATTAGTTCAAAAACATAGTCTTTTTCTTTCTTGGGATTCATAAAAGAACTTCAGACTGTCACAGCATCCAAATGAAAAGGAAGAAGTAAAAGATGATCCTATATCTAGAAAATCCCAAAGAATCTGCAAGAAAACTACTAGAAATAATAAACGAATTTAGCAGAGTAGCAGAGTACAAGATCAATATACAAAAATCAGTTGTGTTTCTATGCACCAGCAATAAACAATCCAAAAAGGAAATCAAGAAAACAATTCCATTTACATTAGCATCTAGAAGAATAAAATATCTAGGAATAAATTAACCAAGGTGATAAAAGAAGTAAGGTGTACACTAAATACTACAAAACAATGCTGAAAGAAATTAAAGAAGACGTAAATAAATTGGAAGTCATTCTATGTTCATGGATTGGAAGACTTAATATTATTAAGATATTAATACAACCCAAAGTGATTTACAGATTCATTGTAATCCCTATCAAAATTTCAGCAGCCTTTTTTGCAGAAATGGAAAAAGCCAGTGCTCAATTCATATGAAATTTTACGGGGCCACAGATCACCAAAACAGTATTGAAAAAGAAGAATAAAGTTGGAGGACTCACACTTCCTGATTTCAAATTGTGCTACAGAGCTACAGTAGTCAAAATAGTGTGTTACTGTCATAAGGATATATATGTAGACCGATGGAATAGAATTGAGAGTCCAGATATAAACCCACATAACTATGGCCAAATTATTTTTGACAAGAGTAGTATAAAGTCCATTTGATGGAGAAAGAACAGTCTCTTCAACAAATGATACCAGGAAACCTGGATTTCCGCATGTAACAGAATGAAGTTGAACCCCCTACCTCATAACATATACAAAAAATTTACCCAAAATGGATCAACAACCTAAATTTAAGAGCTAAAACCAAAAATTCTTAGAAAAAAAATTGGGGGAAAATCTTCTTGATCATGGATTTGGCAATGAATTCTTAGATATGACACCAAAAGCCACGAGCAAGAAAAGAAAAAGATAATCTTTACTTTTGTACATCAAAGGACATTATCAAGAAACTGAAAAGATAACCTAAGAGTGGGAGATATATGCAAATCATATCTCTGATAAGGGTTTAATATCCAGAATATATAAAGAACTACAACGCAACAACAAAAAACAATCCAGTTAAAAAATGGGCAAAGGACTTGAATAGAAATTTCCCAAAAAAAGATAAATGACTAATAAGCACATGAAAAGATGCTCAGTATCATTACCCATTAGGGAAATGCAAATCAAAACCACAATGAGATACCACTTCACATCTACTAGATTGGCTCTTATTGAAAAAACGGAAGGTAATATGTGTTAGAGAAACACCTAGGAACAATGTGGAGAAATTGGAACCCTCATGCATTGCTGGTGGGAATGTAAATGGTGTAGCCACTGTGCAAAACAATTTGGGTGGTTCTTCAAAAAGTTTAACGTAGAATTACCATATGACCCAGCAATTCCACTTCTAGGTATATATCAAGAGCATTGAAAACATTGAATCAAACAGAAAGATATTTGTACACCAGTGTTCATAGCAGCATTATTCACAATAGCCAAAAGGTAGAAACAACCCAGTGTCCTTCTGCAGATGAAAGGATAAACAAAATGTGGAATATACATGCAATGGAATATTACTCAACTCTAAGAAGGAATGAAGTTCTGATAAGTGCCATAACACAGATGAACCTTGAAAACATTACGCCAAATGAAATAACCCAGACCCAAAAGGACAAATATTGTATGATTCCATTTATATGAAGTATCTAGAATAGGCAGATTCATAGAGTCAGAAAGTGCATTGGAGGTTATAAGAGGCTGGGGGGGAAGAGAAATAGGGAGTTCTTGCTTAATAGGTACAGATTTCTGTTTGGTATGATGGAAAAGATTGGATAATGGATGGCAGTGAAGATAGCACAACGCTGCAAAAGTAATCATTGCCACTTTTATACTTAAAAATGGTTAAAATGGCAGATTTTATGTTTTATATATGTATTACTCCAATAAATTTTAGAAAGAAAGAAAGGAAGGAAGAATATTCCAGACAGAATAGTGTAAGTAAATATTCAGAGGCATAAACTGGTTTGGGGTATTGCAAACAGTTTGGTATTCTGGTGTATAAAAACTGAAGTTTGGTGGATTGTGTTTATAGGCTTGCTTTATGCTGATGTCACGAAAGAGTCATTCAAATGTTTTGAACAGGGAGTGACCTGTTCACATCGAATTTCAAAATCATTAACCTTTAATGACTTCTGCTTCCTATACTTTCTGCAGTTCTAGCTTGGTCAGTGTGATCATTTAGAAGAGAGTTGCAATAGTCCAGGCAAGAGGTAGTGAAGATCTGAAATAGAGCAGTAGTGGTTGGGATGGAGGAGAAAAAATGGCCCCAGAAATAGGTAGGAGATAAAATAGGCAAGACTTGGTAAATTGACAGTAGATAGGAAGATTGAGAGAGAGGGAAGAGTCAGGTTTGTTAATATATTGAGCAACACAGGAAGTTAGTGAGTTTATCTTTTTGGGTCTTGGAAAGAGAATAGACTGCTACTTCACGTTGAGAGTCAAGAGAACAAGAGGCAAGGCAGTTACAGGGTGGGTTCCATAGCCATGAGAGACAGACAGATGAACATATGTCCCTGGGTCTTACCTCCCTACCCACCATACCAATGGTCTTCAAACTTCTTTTTCAAGTAGTGGGAGGAACCCTTTATCCAAACAAAATCTCACTTTGTAAAATACAGGATATAACAGCTAAAACACAGGTGGAGGCACCCCCACAGAGCTCTTAGGACTCTGTAGAATAGTTTGAACAGAACTATTCTAGAGTGAACACAGCTGAAATTACCCTGATCTCCACCACCCCAAACCTCGAATAAAAGGTTTCTATCAGAAGCCGTTCAGCTCAGGGGCTTAGAGAGTGGTGGTATCTGCCTCATATTATAGCAATGCATTTGTTTTAGAAATGGTTTCCTCTTGAGGCATGTTTGAACCTAAGAAAGGTAAAATTGATGAGGTAGAGTGAACCACCTTGATGAATCTTAATTATATTGCCCCACCAGAAAGAGCAGCAGGCTGAAGTGGAGGGAATACAAACCTGGGAATCCAGAAGTCTGAGGTCTGGTCCTGGTTCTGCCACTTGCTAGCCGCATAACCTTGGACATATCCCTGAACGTCAAATGCCTTCGTTTCCTTGCCTATTAAATGAGGACTGGGTGATCTCTGAGGCCCTTTCCAGCTCTAAAATTCTGTTAATGTGAAATAATCAGCCTTTTGGAAAAAGACTTTTAATTGAGGAAACAGTCTCAGAGATTAGTGTCTGCTTGTAAGAAATGACTTTAAAGTCCCATGGGAAGGAATAGAGGTGAAGCAGCCTGTGGTATTTATAAACCTGTCTTGATCACTGTGTGGCTAGACATAGAACGTTTTACAGTCAGTTTTTAGTGAGATTTTTTCATTTTCTTTTGGGATTTGATTTTAGCCATTTGAACACAATGATAATGAGTAAGTACCTCTGACCAGCTAAAACTGCAGAATGTATAAGAATCAAAAGTAAGAGCTGTGGGAAGCAGTTGTAGCTCAATCAATAGGGCTCTCGTTTACCATATGGGAGGCCCCGGGTTCGATTCCCGGGGCCTCCTGGTGAAAGCCAGCCAGCCCATGCAGCACGGTGAGCTGACGCAGCAGGACGACCCAACAAAGGGAGACAAGCAGATACAGAAAAACACACAGCAAATGGACACAGCGAGCACAACCAGTGGCGGGGGG
>JAQZBX010109510.1:0-10456 GCA_029593785.1 Cabassous unicinctus
CAGGACACGTATAGGAGTTCCCAACACAGTACTCTGGAAGATCACATACATTTCTCATAGGCCTGCAGAGCGTCCCAGTTGGGGAGTAAGTACAGTTTAAACAGCACAGTCCCACATCGCAATGACTCCCGGGCGTCAGTGCACAGTTATTTGTACAACAGGGGTCGCTGTAACACTTCTTGAAGGAGCCACAGTCACATTGCTCTTTGGACTCCACTCTTCCATTTCCACAACGAATATTTAATAGCGTTTCATTCATAAAGTTCGCAGGATTTTCAGCATAGCATTTGGATCCATAAGTAATTATATTTATCATATGTCCAAAGGAACAGTTGCTGAATGCATCTGTAAACAGAGGGTATTTTTGCATAATGCAGGTGGTCCTCCTCTGGCAAATACAGAATTCACCATCATAATGCATCCCAAAACTTATCCCAATGTGTTGTGCTGTAATTGTAGAAAGTGCCATATAATGTCTACCTAGATGGCCAACCAGTATGAGATTGGTAGGCCTGCATGCATGATAATATATTGGAAGAAAAGTATAGTCTGCTGGTCCGTCTTTAATCAGCAGAAAGGATGACTTGTGGTTAAATTGGTTAAAGATGTTAGCTACGTAAAATGTATGAAATGGACTTCCTGGCACCTTATAAGGAGTCACAGCGGCCGGATCCCTTTCATTATATATGAACAAGCCGAAAATATAGTACCGCACATGTATACCCCATAAAAATGAGTCAACTACACTAGCATAACCTACCATATATTGGACGGCTTTTGTAAAATTGTTCATTGTCTGATACATTGAATTAGAACATTGAGGAATGCCTTGAAGATTGAGGTCATGGGATGCATATTGCCTACTAGCCATCCTTGGGGTTGCGCTGATATTTTCTGCAGAGAATAAGGGGTCTATTTCCTCTTTGGTTCCTAGTCTATAACCAGGCTCCATTGTACTTTCATCTGCCACTATCTGAGAAATGATGTGTTCAAAGCTGTGGGAATCCTTGAGGGGTTTGATTTCATAGGCAAGGTCATCCAACTTCATAATACCTTCAATACCTCCATAGCACGTGTCAACAGTGACCAGGGAATAAGGAATGTCCTCCAGGTAGCCGATGTAGTAACAATCTCGAGGAACATAGGGATGGTCTGTCTGTAGGGCTCCTTGGTCATCCTGGGACACCACTGGCAGATATCTGGGCCTGAGCAGTTTCTTAAGCTGCATGTGGATGACGTGTCTCTGGCCACTGAATTTTAGGCTGTAGGAGACCCAGCCTGGCACCTGACTACTTTTGCCATGGTGCATCTGCTTCCTGGGAATCACCACTTCAGAGGAGATGTAGCGCCACGAGGGACGGCTGTGAGAACACTGGACTGGACACAGGAGTGCCCAGAGCTGGAGCAGTAAGATGGTTCCCCTGAGGGTTGCCTGGCCCTCTGCCAGCTTCATGCCCCAACTCAGTGATACCTGTCCAAAGAGAATGTATAAAGGGAATATACTCAGAGAATCCGGGTGTAAGCCATCTGCTGAGGATGCACGCCACCTAGGAAGAACCTGACAGGCATCAAAGAGCTGCTTCAGGGCTCTGGGCAACCTATCCCTGGGCAGGTCACCTGGTCACCTGAATGCATGAGGTCACAACCATTGGGTGTGGCAGTGGGCGGGTCTGGAGAGTAATCCTTGGGATTAGGTGGGAGAGGTAAGACTCTGATCTCTGGGTGCCAAACTTGAAAAGGAAGAGTGAGGGAAACAGGGGTGTTTGTGTCTAGGTACACTCAGGAAGCCTGAGCAACCTTCATGGAAAATCACTGGCATTTTGGTTGTTATCCTTGCCTGCGTAGCTTGGGAAACAGGTGTTTCTATGGTTAGGCTGATTACCCACAAGACACAATTCCATCAGAAATCTAGGAGGAAGCCAGATAAACTCTTGAGCTTTACCATTTTATGGTCCTGTCCCTGCCTCAGGTTGGTCCAGCCTCCACTTGAATGACAATAATTGCTTCCCTTCTCTATGAAGGGAATTTCAATTTGTAGAGTGGTAGCAAGAGTCAGCATAGCCAAAGATAAATGATTCTATTTCTTATTGTGGTAAATGCCAGTCGGGTCTTTCTGCGTCTCCAGAAACCCACCTATGCTGAGACTTGAGCACTCCCCAGAATCCACATGATCTAATACAGTGAGTGTAAACTCACTCTGAAAGTAACAATCAGTCAGGCCAGGAGACAGCTTCCACAGAAACAACAGCAATCCAAGGGAGTAAAAAGGATTTCACAGGTTGATACCATGTTTAGAGACAAATTCACTGCCTAACATCCACCTAACCCTGATGTAGTAGATGAAGGAAAAGTGAACTTCCATCCTTTTGGCTTCCACATTGTTGGATCTCCTCATTACAGGATCTTGAATTATCTCTTTACTATTACTCAGTCCTACATTTCTTATTTTTATATTCTCCTTCATATTTTGATGTAAAAATCTGATACCATTCATAACTCAATGGCTGCTCAATCAAATACCATACAATAGGTAGACTTAAACAATGGGAATTTATCAGCTTTTGGTTTTAAGGCTTGGAAAAATCCAAATCAAGCCATCATCAAGGTGATGCTCTCTTTCTAAGGACTGGCATTCTTCACTTGGCTGCCAGTGTTCCTTGGTCCAAGGCTCCTCTATCACATGGCAATTCCCATGTCAGCCTCTACATTCATTTTGGGCTTCTATTGATTTCAGCTTCTTGCTTCCTATGGCTTTCTCTCCTGTCTGAATTTCATACTGATTATAAAGGACTCAAGTAATTGGCTTAAAAGTCATCCTGACCGAATTGGGCCACACCCTATCTGAAGAAACTTCATCAAAAGATTCTACTTGCAATGGGTTCATTCACAGGAGTGGATTAAGTGTAAGACCCTGTTTTTCTGGGCTACATTGCTCCAAGCCATCACACAAGCTAAATGTGTTTTATGAACCTTGTTAATTATATTTATGTAGACATGCTGCAATCATCATCAACAGGATAATTCAGTGGCTTCCAACAAGGCCCCGGTCCAGGATATGTAAGTCACTTGCTTCACACTATGCTGGCCTGTCAGGTAGGGTATAGGACATGGGAAAATGCCAGTCAATGAAATATTATGTTTGTAAATTTCCCCAAATCTAATGAAATCCATGAATAAAGTAGTCAACAATGGCTTTCCCACCAGGACTGCATTTGTTGAGTGAAAGTAGACCCAGGCAGCCTAGAACTAAATCAGTCCAATGTTCTCCTCTATGCTGGCCCCTTCCATGTCATGTTCTCAGTCTTTTAGTTCTCAAAAAGAACATGGAGAGTAGAGGCGAAGAATACATGTGGACTTCCAGGGAAGATAGCAGACTAGGAAGCTCCAGCAATCAGTCATTCCAGCAAAACAACTATTAAACAGGCAGAAACTCTCTGACAACTATTTTGAAACTCCAGAGGCCAGAAGAACACAATTCACCATTCAAGGAAGGGTAAGAGGAAGAGGCTGAGACACTATGTTAAAGAACAGTAAATTGCTCTCTCTGCACAGCTAACAGCACCCATCCCCTACGCTCATGGCATGCAACTTTGGGGTCCAGTCCTTGGCTAGCATTCTAGTTTCAGAAAGGGACATAAAAACCCTCTTCCCCAAGAACAGGGGTGGGCATGGTCAATCACTGTTCATGGCTTTTGATGAGTGAATTGGAGTGCTGGGGGCCCAGCTCTGAAGGCAGCTATTGTTTCAACCTGCCCTGGACAAAGGTGAGGGCAGCCATTGTTTCAACCCAGCCCCAGATAAAGCCAGGGAAGCCATGGTTTCAAGGATGGAGGCAGGAAAGGTGGTGGAAATTTAAGACAGAGTGGTTCCTCAGGGCTCTGGGGGATGGTTAGCTGAAGGGCCACATTTGCTGGTAGGCCAGGAAAGCTCAGCTTTGGGGAGCCATCAGATAAGCTTTTTGTGCCCTACCTGATCCCTTCCCCAGTGCCCTTTGAAGCTTGTCTGCACCCGCTTCATGGTTCTTTGGCCTGGTATTGGCTGGGAAAGACTCACTTGGGAAAGTCCTTTGTGGGGTGACCCTCCTCCCAGAATTTGCCCCTCAAACAAAAGCAGCCAGAGACAAAGAAAGGAGAGTGAAAAACTGAGGGGTTTGACAGTCTGCAACAAAGTCCTGATGACTTCAACCACCAGGGAGAGGTAGGTCTGGCCCTGGGAAACAGAGGGGGAAAACCAAATTCCTGAAAACAGAGGAACCCCAAGATGACTAAGAAGCAAAGCCCAGGACAAGACCGAGTCTTAGAAAGACAGAGAAAACCCTTAACACTGCATTTGCCTTGGGAAGACCTGCCTTATAGGAGAGTTGCAGCTCAATATAATCTCTGTATTACCACCAGCTAGCTACAAAAGCAATAAATAGATATTTATTGCAAGGAACAAAGAGATGAAGAAGCCCAAGTGAAAACCATGAGTTACTAGCTCCCACAGCTGGGAATGGCACCCATCCCCCACCCTCATGGCAAACAGTCTGTATAATGCCTGTGGCGCACTGTAGCCAACTGAGAGGGGAACAGACATCTTCCTCCCTGGGAAGAGGGAGGATGAGGAGGAGGGCAGAGAGTGGTCTCTTTTCAGTGAGTCTGGCCATCAAAGACCCCTTTGAATGTCAGCTCTCGCCAGATCAGAATCACAGGCAAGTGGAGCTTGAGAGAGACACCTCTGTGGAAAGAATCACCAATGAGTGCCATTTGCTGGCTGGCCAGGAAACTGCAAGGAGGAAAGAATGCTTTTTGGCTTCGCTCTTGTCCCAGACACCTTGGATCTGATCTGCACACATTAGTGGGTCTCTGGCCCCATTTTGATAACTTAAGCTGGGCAATTTTAAAGATTTAGAGTAAGGTGAATGAAAAGTCAAAGAAGAGCTGTGAAACAAAACCACTAGGTAAGAGAGAGAAAATGACCATAAGAGTAATTCACTATGATAATCAGGTGCCTAGAGAACAGCCAAAAAACTTACAAGGCAGGGGAGCAGATGTGGCTCAAGCAGTTGAGCACCTGCCTCCCACATGTGAGTTCCCGGTTTCGGTTCCCAGTTTCTCCTAAAGAAAAGACACAAACAAGGAGCAGAAAATGAGCAGACATCAAGCAGACAATGAGCAAAAAGAAAGAGCAAGACAAAGAACAAACAATGAGCAGACAACAAGCAAAAACAAATGAGCAGGGAGCAGATGTAGCTCAAGCAGTTGAGCACCCACCACCCACATGGGACATACTGGGTTTGGTTTCTGGTGCCTTCTAAAAAAAAAAATCAGGCAATGAGCAGCTACCAAGCAAAAGAAAGAAAGAAACAACAAAACAAAAAGAAAAAATGAGCAGATAATGAGCAAAAACAATGAGCACAAACAATGAGGAAACAGATGAGGGAGCCATCTTGGAGCGGGACGGGTCGGGGGGAGGATTACAAGGCATACTAAGAAACAGGAAGAGATGGCCCAGCCAAAGGACAAAACAAAAACCTGGTGAGAAACAGGATTTAACACAAGAAATCAGTGATAATCACACAAATCTCCTAAGTCAATTCAAGGAGTTGAAGGAAAATGAGGCTAAAGAGATAAAGGATATTGAGAAGACACTGGGTGAGGCATAAAGAACAATTTGACAGCCTGCAAAGAAAAGTAACAGAGCTTATGGAACAGATATGCATCACTATTGCAGGGTGGTGGGAATGTGGAGAAGCATGGGAAAAATACAATTAATGTAACCTATGGACTATAGTTAACAGCAATACTGTAATATTCTTGCATCAATGCCAAAGATGTACTGTGTTAATAATAGGGGGGTATGGGAAAAATATGCCAAAAGTATGCTATGGACCATAGTTAGTGGTAATAGTCTGATGATATTATCTCAGAATCTGTAAAAAATGTTCCACAATGGTGTGGTGTGTTGTTGAAGGATTATTGTATGGGAGATCCACACATGTGCATGAGTGTTTTGTAAGTTCACAACATCTGTAATAAAAATATATTAAAAAAAGAAGAAAGATTTCAAATCAGAGACTTAACCTCAAAACAGGAAGAACTAGAAAAAAAATTAGCAAACTATACCCAAAGCGATCAGAAGGAAAGAAATAACAAAGATTAGAGTGGAGATAAATAAAATAGAAAATTAAAAAAAAAAATAGAGAGAATCAACAAAAACAAAAGTTGGTTCTCTGAAAAGATACAATTCAATACAACTGAATAAAAAGTGAGAGGACACAAATAATGAAAATCAAAAGGGAAATAGTTAGAATAAGCAAACTCAGAGTCAGAATCTAGAATTTAAGTTACCAAGGGACAGGGTCAGGATAGAGAATAGGCAGCTACAGCTTAAAATGTACAAGGTTCTTATTTGGAATGATGGAAATGTTTGGTAATAGATGGTGATGATGGTAGCACATCATTGTGAATGCAATTAAGAGCACTGAAATAAATACCTGACTATGATTAAAAGGGTTAATGTTAGATTGTATATAAGGTAACAGAATAAAATTTTTTAAAAAATCCATGGAACTACATCACACAAACGTTGAGCTTTAATTTAAACCATGGATTTGAATTAAAAATACAATTATAAATAAGTGATATCATCAATTTTAACAAATGTTCCACCCTAATACAAATTGATATTGATGGATTGGTATATGGGAATTCTGTATTTTATGCATTATCATTCTGTAAACCTACAACTTCTCTAATAAAAGGAAAAAAGAAGACATGAGATGTGAAGGAATGCCAGGCTTGTCCTGTCCAGTGTGGGCAACCTGCTACTCAGGCCATCCACTCCTGGTCCATCTCCCTTGCACACTGAACCGGGTTCTGCTTGGTCTTTAGACCTAGGAATGAAGACTTCTTTCAAAAATGCAAAAGCAATTCACTGGAGAATGGACAGACTTACCAACACATGGTGCAGGAAAACTTGAACAAAATGATATATGAACTAGACCTAACAGACATTCACAGAAAATTGCACCCTGAAACAGCAGGATATACATCCTTCTTGAGTTCTCATGTGTCATTCTCCAGGATATACCACATGTTAGATAAAGAACAACTATCAATGAATTTAGAAAGATTGAAATTATACAAAACTCCTTCTCTGACCACAATGGAATGCAGCTGGTAATCACAAAAGAGCAGATAATGGAAAACTCACAAATATATGGAAGTTAACTAGCTTCTAAACAATCAGTGGGTCAAAAGAAATTGCAAGAGATATCAGTAACTATGTCAAGGCAAATGAAAATGAGAAGACAACATATCAAAACTTATGGGATACAGCAAAGACAGTGCTAAGAAGGAAGTTTATAGACCTAAAGGCTTACATTTAAAAAGGTAAAATCAAAGGCATAACTGCACATCTGGAGGAACTAGAAAAAGAACAGCAAACTAATCACAAAGCAAGCAGAAGGAAAGAAATGAAGATTAGAGCAGAAATAAGTGAAACTGAAAATAAAAAAACCAACAGAATTAACAAAACCAAAAACTGGTTAAGAAAATTGATAAAAATTGACAAACCTTTGGCTAGACTGACAAGAAAAAGAGAAGATGCAAATAAATAAAATAAGAAATGAGAGAGGGAACATCACCACTGACCCCACAGAAATAAAAAGGATCAAAAGAGGATACTATGAACAACTCTTTGCCAACAAATTAGACAAATTATATGAAATGGATACATCCCTAGAAACACATGAACAACATACACTGATAAAAGAAGAAATAGAAGATTTCAAGAGACCAATCACAAGTAAAGATATTGAATCAGTCATCAAAATCCTCCCAAGAAAGAGGAGTCCAAGACATGATGGCTTCACAGGTGAATTCTACCAAGCATTCGAAAAAAGAATTAATACCACGCCTCCTCAAACTCTTCTAAAAAATTGAAGAGGATGGAACATTACCTAAGTCAGTCTATGAGCCAACATCACCCTAATACCAAAGTCAGATAAAGATGCTACAAGAACAGAAAACTTACAGACCAATCTCTCAAATGAACTTTGATGCAAAAATCCTCAACAAAATACTGGCAAATAGAATCCAACAACACAGTAAAAGAATTATACACCATGATCAAGTGGGTTTTATCTGAGGTATGCAAGGGTGTTCCAACACAAGGAAATCAATTAATGTGATATACCACATTAACAAATTGCAGGAGAAAACCACATGATCATCTCTATCAATCCAGAAAATGCATTTGACAAACTCCAGCACTGTTTTTTGATTTAAGAAAAGAAAAGAAACAAAAACAAAAGCAAACAATCTTCAGAAGTTAAAAGTGGAAGGAAACTTCCTTAATGTGACAAAATGCATATATGAAAATCCAACAGCTAACTATCAGACTCAAAGTTGAAAGACTGAAAGCTTTCCATCTAAGATCTGGAACAAGACAAGGATGCCTACTGTCATCACTCTTATTCAACACTGTGTTAGAAGTTCTTGCTAGAGCAGTTAGGCAAGAATAAGAAATAAGGTGCATCCAAATTGGAAAGGAAGACGTAAAACTTTCACTGTTTGCAGATGACATGATCATATATATATATAAAGTCCCCCAAATTCTACAACAAAGCTACTAGAACTAATTAATGGGTTCAGCAAAGTGGCAGGATATAAGATCAAAAAGCAAAAATCAGTGCAGTTTCTATACACTAATAAAGAACAAGCTGAGAAGGAAATCAAGAAAAAAAAAACCCATTTGCAATGGCAACTAAAAAGAATCATATATCTAGGAATATATTTAACCATGGATATAAAGGACTTGTACACAGAAAACTACACATTTCTAAAAGAAATTGAAATAGACCTAAATAAATGGAAGGACTGTATACCAACAAATTAGACAAATTATATGAAATATTTGGAAGACTAAATATTGTTAAGATTGATTTTATCCAAATTGATTTGCAGATTCAGTGCAATCCCCATAAAACTTCACCAGCCGTTTTTGCAGAAATGGGAAAAACCAGTTATAAAATTCATTTGGAAAGGTAAGGGGCCTTGAATATACAGAAACATCTTGAAAAAGAACTAAGTTGGGGGACTCACACTACCTGACTCGGTGGCAAGGCCCCAGGATGTGTATATCCATTGCGGGTGTAGTACCACACGGATGGGGAATGGTTGTTTGGGGTGTTTTTGGGGGTGTGGGCGGTGGGGAGCATGGGAATCCCTGTAGTTTCTGAGTAATATTTGGGTAATCTAGGCACATTTATAAAATGTATATATATATATAACAAATAACATTTATGTAAACAAATGCACATATATGCATATGTATTTATATATCATTTTACAAAAAAATAAATAAATAAATAAAGCACATTATAAAGCTACAGTATCAAACAGCATGGTACTGGCACAAGGATAGATATCTTGACCAATAGAATCAAATTGATAGCTCAGAAATAGACCCACACATCTACAGTCAACTGATATTTGATAAGAACTTCCAAGATCACAGAACTGGGACAGAACAGTCACTTTAACAAGTGGTTCTTGGAGAACTGGATATCCATATCCAAAAGAATGAGAGAGGCCCCCCCTCTCACACCATACACAAAAAAATCAACTCAGGATGCATCAAAGACCTAACTGTAAGAAACAGGACCATAAAACTTCTAGAAGAAAATCTAGGGAAACATCTTTGAGCTCTTGTACTAGACAATGGTTTCATAAATTTCATACCCAAAGCACAAGCAACAACAGAAAAATGAGATAAATGGGACCTCCTCAAAATTAAAAACTTTTGTGCTTCAAAGAAGTTTGTCAAGAAAGTACATAGGGGGAAGCAAGATGGCATCAGTTTAGGAAGGTACTCACTGACTAGCTCTCTGGGGACTGCCGATTGTGGACGGGATCCTGCCCGAGGATCTGTGCTGTAGGCGCATGGAGCGAGAAGCTTGGGTCATCAAGCAGCAGGCAGATCGACGGTGTGGAGGGATCTGTGGAGATTCGTGAGTTTTGAGCCTGCCTGTGGTGGTTAACACAAACGGCTGAGCCCCACCCGCAGGGACAACGGCTGGGTGGAGCCGCGAATCCTGCACACGCCACTCCCGCTCCCAGTGTGAGGGAGCATACTCTGAGGAAGGGAGGGCTCTGACAGAAGGTGGAGAGGGGTTTAACTTCTGTGGATTTGGCTGCCTGGACCCCCTCATAGCTTTGGGGAGCAGATAAGCTGGCTTGAAACAGCTCTAAGCTGAGGGGAGAGGCGAATCTGCTGAGGAAACCTGATTTACCCAGCAGCCCGCTGACACTGAGGCCTGGCCCCAGAGGGGGCGGAGTCAGCCAATTTTATTGCTCTGCACTGACAAGCATCAGAACTTCAGCTCCCCTGGGGAGGCCAGGAAGTGAGTAGGGCTTGATTAGTTTCCACGAGCCTATTTAGGGTCCCCTCAGTAAAGGGGGTGATCTAGCAG
>JAQZBX010109511.1:0-10454 GCA_029593785.1 Cabassous unicinctus
AAGAAGATGGTTGCATTCCCATTCTGTCTCCCATTCACTAGCTCTGTGTCCTTAGGCACGTTACTGATCCTGTCTAAGACTCAGTTCCCTCATCTGAAACCTTGGTATAATATAATGTCTGTCTCTTGGTGCTGTTGTGAGGATCACGCATATAATACCCTTAGCATAACGCCGGCCATGAAATAAGCACTCTGGTTATTGTGGCTGCTGCTGTTGTAGAGCTGCTAGTAATTAACCTGCACAAGCTCAAACACCTGTAAGAGGCAGAAATCCTGATCCTCTGATTTCAAATCCCAGGTTCTGGTTACTGCTATGTTTTGCTCTAATGAATGTTTATTGTTTCCTCAAGTGATTAAAATACCACAGTATTCAATGCTAAGGGTCAAATACGGTGGTATAAGGGGATATGGGATTTTTTCTGTTGGATTGATGAAAATTTTCTGAAATGGACTGAGCTGATGACAGCACAACTCTGTGATGAAACTGAGAACTACTGAGGATACACTTTGGATAGAGTGAACAAGGCAGGGGACCGTATAATGCAGTGAACCCTGAGGTGAATGATGGACTGTGGTTAACAGTACAAATGAGAATGTTCTCTCATGAACTATAACAAATAGACAATACTAATATATGGTGTTAATAATAGGGTGGTTTATGGGAAAAATACACCAAATATAAGCTATACACTATAGATTGCAGTAATATTATGTTCTTTTCATTTGTAACAAATGTGTCACAACAATGTATGGTGTTGATGATGAGGCAATGTATGGGAATCCTATGTGGTATGCATGATTGTTTTGTAAACTCACAACTTCTCAAATAAAAAAAGTAACAAAAAATACCACAGTATCATTTGTGTTTCTATAGGGACACTGAAGTATTTTCTCTTATTAATTATGCAGAGTTGCAAATAAAAGATCACTAAGTGGAAAATAATAATGATGTTCCACTGTTTTTTGCACTTGCTTGAGAAAAAGACCCCACAGATCAGCACTTTTCTCAGCTTTCCAAGAGCTATACTTACCAGGAGTTGTAACTCTCTGAGAGCAAATCAATTTCATACCTGCCATCTGAAAGGACTACCTGTGATTTGATTGTATAGAGGCCATAGTATCTTTTCTGTTTTTGTGCTAAATGATGCCCATCAACTGTTTGTCTCCCTTACAAAGTTGTTCTCAAATATTTTGCTCCAAATCCCTCCAAACAAAACAACTGGTGCTGCTGCTAGTCACACTGGCTTTTTTGGTTCGCTGCCTGCTTAGGTATGAATAAGTGATTTACTTGCTCCCTACTCTAACTAGCACTGGGCTTGGCACAGTTCCAGGAGCCTTGGGTACTGAACCCTGCAAAGTCAGTAAAGTTAATTTTCCAGACTAACTTTACCCTGGTATGAACTTCAGACAAGGTAGCTCTGGAGATATTCACACAAATTTTCTTGCCTCCTAATTTAAAAATGATCAAAAAGAAATATTCATGAGCATAGACCTTATTTTGGTCTATAAAACAAACTTCAAAACATTTCAAAGAATTAAAATTGTACATTGTGAGTTCTCTGACAACAATCTGGAAAATCCCAAATAACTGGAAATTAAACAACACACTTCAAAATATCCCATGGGTCAATTTGGAGGTCACAAGGAAAATGAGAATATCTTTTTAATTGAATGAAAATAAAAATACAACATATCAAGATTTGTGGAATGCATTTAAAGTAGTACTTAGGAGAAAATTTATGGCATTAAAGGGTTGTATAACAAACAAAGAAAGATCTAAAACATATTATCTAAGTTTCCCCCTTTAAGATACTAGAAAAAGAAGAGCAAATTAAACTCAAAACAAGCAGAAGGAAGAGAATAATAAAGATAAGAGATGAAATCAGTGAAAATGAAAAATAGAAAAACAATAGAGAAAATCAATGAAATCAAAAGCTAGTTCTTTTAAAAGATCAATAAAATTGATAAAACTCTAGCAAACTGATCAGAAATAAAAGGAGGAGTGAGGAAAATTACCAGTATCAAGAGTGAAATAGATCCTATAGATATTCAAATGATAATAATATTATATTATGAACAATTTAATGCTCATAAATTCAACAACCTAGATGAAATAGACAAACTGAAAGATACATACTATCAAAGATCACTTAAGAAGAAACACATATCCTTAATAGTCCTATATTTTATTAAAGAAATTGAATTCATAACTAAAAACCTTTTGACAAAGAAAATGCCAGGCCCAAATGGCTTCACTGGCAAATTCTACCAAACATTTAAATAAATTAGACCAATATAATGTAAACTCCTCAGAAAATAGAGGAGAAGGAAGCAGTTTCCAACTCATTATATGAGATCAGCAAAACCAGATGAAGATATTACAAGAGAAGAAAGCTATAGATGAATATCTCTGAGAAACATGTATGTAAAAATCCTCAATAAAATATTAGTAAATTGAATCCAGCAGTATATCAAAATGATAGAACACCATAACTAAGTTGAGTTTATCCCAGAAATGCAAGGTTGGTTCAACATTTGAAAAGCAATCAATGTAATTCACTATATCAACAGACTAAATAAGAAAAACCATATGATCCCTCGATAGATACAGAAAAGCATTTGACAAAATTCAATACCCATTCACTATTAAATAAAAACAAATCAAATCAGCAAATCAGGAATTAATGAGAATGTTTTCAACCTGATAAAGAATGTTAGTTATCTGTTGCTACATAACAAATTACACCAAAACTTAAACATCAAACATTTATTATCTCACAGTTTCTGGAAGTCAGTAAGCTGGCACATCTTGCCTGGGTACCTCTGGCTCAAGATCTCTCACAGCATTGAATTTATGTTGTCTGCTGGTGCTACAGTCTCATGTGAAGGTTCACAGGAGGCAGAAGGAGAGAAAATTCACATTTAAGCTCACTCACATGGTTTTTGGCAGGATTTCGTTCCTTGCCCTCTTGGACTGAAGCCCTTAGTTCTTCTCTGGCTTTTGGCCTCCTTCAATTCCTTGCCATGGTTCAGCTCACAACATGGCATATGAGCAAGAGAACAAAAGAGACCTCCAATCTAGAAGTCATAGTCTTTTTGTAACCAAATCTTGGAAGTAACATCCCATCACTTTTGCCATATTCTATTCATTAGAAACAAGTGACTATGCCAAGCTCTTCCTCAAGGGGAGAGGATTAAACAAGAACATGAATACCAAGAGGCAGGAATCCTTACGATCCATCTTAAAGACTGCCTGTCTACAGTTAGCGTCATGCTTAATGATGCAAGACTGAATACTTTTCTCTTAAGATTGGGAATAAGAAAAGGATGTCTCATCACTCCTATTAATATCATACTAAAGACCCTAACCAGTGCAATAAGGCAAGAAAAAGAAATAAAAGGCAATCTGGTGGGGTGTGGATGTAGCTCAGTGGTTGAGCACCTGCCTCCCATGTATAAGGTCCCAGGTTCAATCCCCAGTACCTCCTGAAAAACAAAAAACAAAAAGGCAATCTAGTTAGGAAGAACTAAAACCTTCCCTGTTTGCAGATGACATGATTGTCTACACAGAAAATCCCAAGGAATTTACAACTCATGTATGAGAACTCAAAAGGGAGAAGACATGTAGGTGGCAAGTAAGCACATGAAAAATTGCTGAATATTAGTCATTAGGGAAATGTAAGTTAAAACCATGAGAGATCTTTACACATCTATTAGAATGGCTAAAACCCAAAGAACTGACAAAATCAAGTACTGGCAGGAATGCACAGAAAGTGAAATTCTTGTGCACTGCTGGTAGGAATGTAAAATGGTGCAGCCACTTTGGAAAATATTTTGGCTGTTACTTACAATAGCATATACTTGTCATATGACCCAGCAGTCTTCTTCCTATGTATTTTCCCAAGAGAAATAAAAACATATGTTCACACAAAAGGCCATGAACAAATGTAAATACTGGCTTGATTTATAATTGTCCCGAACTGGAAATAACTCGAACATTCTTCAACTAGGAATGGATGAACAACCCATGGTGCATCCATACAACAGAATGTTTCTCAGCAATAAAAAGGAATGAACTAGTGGCAAACACAACATGGATGACTCTCAGATGCATTAAACTAAGTGAAAGAAACCAGAGTCAAAAGCTGCAAATGTATTTTTTCATTTATATGACATTCTGGAAAAGGCAAAACTACAGAGACAGAAAACAGATCAGTTGTTGCCATTCGCAAACAATTTCTTGGAGGTTCACAGACCAACTCAAGCCCATCCATGGACTCCATCTATATGCTATTCGGTTTTCAAGGCAGCGGTGAATTCCTCTTTCCCCAGCTGCAGCTCTTCCTGAACCCTACCCAGATTTACATTTAGTAGAATGCTGCTGGGCACAGGATTGGTCTCTATTTCCCAACGTGTTGCTTCTTTCTCCTTAGGTATTGCTTCCAGGGCAAACACCCAGATAATCAGTGCTGAGCATATGGAATGGGATGGTTGATAAAGTGTTAAGGCAATCTGCCCGGTGGCAAATTGCCTTATTGTGTGTTTTCCACATGACCAACAACTTCCCACCCTTGTGCTCAAACCTGAGAAAGTAGAAAACCAATTGGGAGAAGTATGGGAATAAGGAAACTAAAACAATTAAGGGAGGCCCTGTAAGCCTCCACCCCTGCATCGGAAGACCCCAGTGCTGTGGAAGTCAATGTGGAGTCAAGTCCACGTCACAACACACCACCACCACCATATTAATAGAGGGAGGTGCTGTCTTCCTCTTCCATTTCCCCCATCTCCCGTCTTCTCTCTCTCTCATTCATTCATTCATTCATTCATACAATCATTGGATGCTACAGTACAGATCAGGACAGACATGGTAAGCTTCCCTTAAGGAGTTAAAGTCTAGCAGGGAATACAGGTGAGTAACAACAGTTATTACAAAATGTGGAAAGGGCTGTGCCTGGGAAGTGCAAATTGCACGGGAGAGGCTTCTAGCACAGGCATCTTTCTCAGCAGAATCTGTTGCAGCTGCGTTTTTCACGACCCGTGGGCGTTTGCAATCTTGCAGGCCTCCTCTCCTGGCAGAGGGATACGCATAGGGACCCGGCCTCACTCTCAGAACAGCTCTTTTCCCGGCCCGAGGGCGGCCCACCGGGGCTCTTCCCCGCAGCTAGGACAGCGACCCCGCCCGGGCGGGAATCTGGGGTGCGGCGCCCCGCCCAGGGCGACCCGGGGCGGGGGCCGGTTCCCATAGGGACAGTAGACCCGGCAGGCGACGAGCCGCGCCGGGTGAGAGACGGCGAGGCGCGAGCGAGGCCAGGCCCCGGCAGCCGCGGCGCCGTGAGTGCCGGGCGGGGAAGGAGGCGCGGGCCGGGGCCCTGCGGGCCGGGCCGCCACGTGGCGCCGCTCGAGGCCGCGCTGCGGGCGGGCCCCGGGCGGCTGCGGCTCTGGGCGCGGCGCGGGCGGGCGGGAATCCCGAGCGGCGCTGGCTGCGTCCTCCCGGGGCCGCGCAGCAGCCGCGGGGCGGGAGAGGTGGCCCTGCCCCGGGGGTGTTGCGGTCCCTGAGCCCGCGGCAGAGGCCGAGGACGCGGGGCGCCGGGGCGGGGGCCGGGCGGGGCTGGGCGGTCCCCGGAGCCCCGGGCCTCGCCGCCGCCCCCGCGGGAGCCGGGCGGTGTCTTCTTGCCGGAGGGAAATGAGACCCGAAATTAGAACCGGGGAAGCCTTCCCTGTCCTCCAGCCAGCTCATGTGTCTCAGATCGGATGAACTATAACATTAAAAAGATAGATTATCTTACAACTCGGTTCGTTTTAGGATGCAGGGTTACATTTTAACTTGCAGGGTGCGGAACAGGCGATTAAAATTGGGTCACGGAAGGCAGCCAACGCCGGGCTGTCACCCTTGATCGCGCTGCCATTGCTGAGGGGGTGGGTCCGGCCCTGATTCTTTAACAAGTGCGGTTGCTCTGTTCCAGGTCCTTGACAGGCTCATCTCTGGGTGGGGCTCTAGTGCAGCCTGACTCCAATATTTTGTGTAAGCGACAGTTTTCAAACTATGTGAAGATCCGTTTTAAGAAGATTTATTCCTTTGTGATGGAGAAGTATGAAAAAATTGGGAAAATTGGCGAAGGATCCTATGGAGTTGTTTTCAAATGCAGAAACAGGGACACGGGTCAGATTGTGGCCATCAAGAGGTTTCTGGAATCAGAAGATGACCCTGTCATAAAAAAAATCGCCCTTCGGGAAATCCGCATGCTCAAGGTAACTGATTCTCTAAAGTGAATTTTCAGGGCTTAAAAAAAAAAGTGAGTTGTGCTATGTTAAATGAACACCTTGACAAGTGGTTACATCTCCTTCCTTTACGGACCTTTGTCCTCAGTGACATAAATGGAACATCCAGGCACAAGTCACTCATTATATAATGAACTAGGAAGCAGAAACGTAAAAGAGGGATAAAGTGAGGAGAGCAAAAGTAGGGGTATTCACTTTCTAGATGCTGTGGGATATTTTATTTTTCTTCCCAGTAGTTCTTCTTCCACATCACCTATAAGATCTGGATTTTCAAGAGCCATCACACTTTAATATTACAGGGACTTAACCCAAGTTTGGTAGCATTCATGATTTTTAAACTTATAGGCTGTTTTCTACTGTCTCAGCCCATTAAGAGAATTCATCATTCACCTGTTTTCAAACTCGTAGATTTTCATTACAGTTCACATTTATCTGCTGCTGAGCATCATAGCATCTTGTCTTTAAAAGAAGGGTTCTTAGAGAAGTGAAATGAAATGATCACTTTAAAAATATTTATCAGTTACCCCTAGGTGACCACGATATCAGAGGGGGAAAAGGTTATTTATTACAAGCTGAAAATGTTTTTTCCCCTAATGGGAACAGGCTTCTTTTCTACGTTTCTGTGAAGATGAAATCCAAATAGCAATGTAGAATGTGATATGCAATGAATACAGCAGGGGTTAGCTTTTTTTAGTTCTTGTCCCTGTGTTCTGGACTATATGACATGGAAAGAACACTTTAAGTAGTAAGAGATGAGTGAAACACCCAGAGCATTTGCACTTATCCTTGCTTCTCTGTTTTCTCCAGCCCCCTCTAAAAGCCTTCTTTTTCCTCCTGAATTAAGTGTGTGGGGTCATCTCTGGATAAGGACCCTGAATGGGAAGTAGCAGACTTTGGATAAATTAAAATAGGTGGATAATAGGGAAAATGTCTCTATTTGAGTTTGCAATGTTCTTTACTAGCCAGGGTGTTACCTATTCTGGGAAGATACCTCCAAAGCCCCCCAGTGCAATGCTCCCCTGGGAAGGAGTGAGACCAGCAGTGTCTCTGCCCATCCCACCCCCTGCACCACTCTCCCCTTCACCCAGGCTACACGCAAGTTTATCACCATTTCTCTTGGGCTGATGGGCGTTTTTCACCTTCTCAGATCTTCCCTGCCAAAGAGTTCATTTACTCCAAAGAAAAGAAAATCTGTTTCTATCAGAGAGATACTCTTTTCTGGTTGCGAAGGTCACCTGTGAATGGGTCTTTCAAACCTCTCACTGCTCTTTAGCAATACTATGTTTACAGGTGTATTTCCCTGAATTAATTGAGTTCCTCCAAGGTGGGGTCCTTACCTCTTAATTTCTGTATCCCCAAAGCACACAATTTGGCACATAGAAAGGCCTCCAGTAAATGTTATTGTTGGATTGAAAAAAATGCTAAAATAAATTCTTAGGAAATGTAGGCGTTGCCAAAAAAAAAAAAAAAAAAAAAAGACATCAGATGTGTTCTCTTGAATACCTGAATATTGATGTGCTCTGAAAAGTTGTGTGCCCAGGAGCTTGATTTCACAGCACAGAGCACCCCATTCTCCACCGTCAAGTGCACGGGTTTAGATACTCCTGATCTGTTTGAGGTGGTAGGATTAGATTATTGGTAGAATCTGTTCCTTTAAACTCTAAATTTTCAGAATTCTGTGATATTCCTAACACATAATAGGTACATAATAATTTGTTGAATAAACAAAATTGCAGGTATGTTAAACGAAGTCATATTTTCTCCATTTGTTTACTCAGTACATGCCTATAGAGTCCTGAATTGTGCCGAAAAACAGTGTTTATACAAAGTTATACATTCTTTCAGAACCTTAATCTCATGGAAGTGAGTTTCCCCTTGGCTCTCACTCCCAATGAACAGGGTTCTTAGTGGGCAGGGCCTGTATCATTCACCTTGTCCTCCATGCCTGGTAAGAACTCTCTAGATGCTTGTTGAATAATAAAAATAAATTGGAGACACGGTTGAGCTAGACTTTGAAGGGTTTAGAGGGAGACACAGAATGAGAGAGAAGGCGTTCAGGGCAGACTATCCTAGGAAAAGGTCCGTAAGTGGAAAGTACAACATGGTGAGGAGACACGTAATAATCCCAAAGTCTTGGCTGCGATGCCTACTTGGTGCTGAGGCCAGTGAGAGAAGGCAAGGGAGGAGGGACTGTGAGGCACTTCCTGGAATATAGGTCTGGCTCTGGAATGGAAGCGGTTAGCACAAAGCTGCCCCTTGGTTCCTGGTGGCTGATGGGGTTTGGACTCCAGGGGACATGTTGCAGTCTCTGAGAACAGGAAATGGGTCAGGTCTAGGCAGGTGTTTTAGGGCCTCATCTGAGCCAGAATTCAAGGTGGGGCTCCTGTGCCCGCAGGAAAGAGGAATACTAAACTCAGAGAAGCACAATTAGGTGGACCCAGGGAAAGGTTGTAGCTCAGAGGCTCAGAGAGTTCCTCGGGTTTTCCTCAGCGCACCCCTCGTTGAACTGGGCCTCTTAGTGACCCCTGCTAAGGTCAGGAAAAAGTCAGGAACTAGGAGGGCTGAGGCCGAAGGTGCCTCTGAGCTTGGCCAGGTCAGGTAAGGGCAGGTAGGGACTGACCCCGAATGCCCCCATTATGGTAAAGAAAGCAGGAAAGTAGGAAAGGTAGGTTGAAGCCTGACATGGAAGACTTTGGATGCTAGGCTGAGTGTGGCTTTCTCTTGAAAAGAAGAGAAGTCATCAAAAATTTTTTTTTAATTAAAAAATTGTCTTTCACAGATTTTTTGTATTTCATGGATCAGTAAAATTTCCAAAAAAATTTTTTTACAGATTGCCATAGGATGGTCAGCATTTTAAAAAACCAACCACCAACTACTGTCACCATCACTTCATTTTAAAAAGGACATTTTAATATCCTACAGTTAACCCTTTAATGTTTTAATTTTTGAATTGTATTTTTTTGGGTTACATAATTAGACTTTAAAGAAAATAAACACTTGCTCGTGTTAAAATCAAAGTTAGTATCCTCTACTACAAGAACAAATTAAATACGTTTCTAGTAACAGTAATAAAATTATGCTGCTATACCTGAGCTCAAAGCCATTATCCTGCCCTTTCCTAAACTCATTGCCCATTGTGAAGAAATGGAAAGAATTCAATGCGTTCAGTCAGTATTTTTGATGCGATACCTGTGCATAAGGTAGTTGACCTTAGTCCATTTGGCAAGTGTTTCCAGAGCTCCTGCCTTGTGCCACATACTATTCTTGGCCCCTGTCCTCACAAAACTTGCATCTTAGTAAGGAGAGTCCGATAGTAAGCAGTTATACGTCAAATGGTAAAAATTAAGGCAGGGTAAAGGGGTCAAGGGCAATTCAGGGGAGGGCTTGCTTCTTTATATTGTGTGGCTAGGGAAAGGTTTCCAATGAATGGTGTTGAACAAAGACCAGAAGAATATGCAGGAGTAACTTATGCAGCTCTTCAGGGAACAGCATTCTAGGCAGAGGGAACAGCAAGTCAGGATCAGGTAATGTTTTGGTTGTGTTCTGGTGTTCTTGGAACAAACAGGTGAGAGTTGCTGAGGCAGAGTAAGCAAAGGGAAGGGTCATATTAGATCAGGTTAGACAGATAAGGGAGGTCAGACAAGAGAGCCTAGTGGGTCACAGTAAAGTAAAGATGATGGATTTTGCTCTGAGAGAGGTGGGAGCCATGGAGGGTTTTGAGGAGAGGGGCGCCTTGACATGACCTATATTCTAAAAGGGTTCCTCTAGCTATTGGTTGTTCTAGCTTGATGAGTAGAGACATGAGATGAATTAGGAGCCTGTTGGAATAATCCAGGTGTGAGGTGTTGGAGCTTGGGTCAGAGTGGTTGCACTGGAGGTGGTGAGATGTGGCCAGATGCTTGGTTTATTCTAAGAACAGCACATAGGATTCTGATGGTTGGAAGAAGAATCAAGCATGACTCCAAGGTTTTTTGTTTTTGTTTTTAAAGATTTATTTATTTATTTATTCCCACCCCCCCTCATTGTTTGCAGTTGCTGTCTGCTCTCTGTGTCCATTTGCTGTATGCTCCCTGTGTCTGCTCATCTTCTCTTTAGGAGGCACCGGGAACTGAACCTGGGACCTCCCATGTGGAAGCGAGGCACTCAAACACTTGAGCCACCTCAGCTCCCTGGTTT
>JAQZBX010109512.1:0-10460 GCA_029593785.1 Cabassous unicinctus
AAAAAATCCCATCATATAACCTTACTTTTCTTTTGCAGCTTTTGTTTTCAGATTACCCTCAGAAATTACTGCTACATAGAGAAGTAACATAGACACAACCTAAAATTTCCCCCTTTTAACCACATTCAAATATATATTTCAGTGGTATTAATTACATTCACAATATTGTGCTACCTTCACCACTATCCATTACCAAAACTTTATAATCAACCCACATAGAAACCCTCTACAATTTAAGCATTAACTCTTCATTCTTTATCCTCACTCTATCACCTGGTAACCTATATTCTAGACTCTGACACTATGACTTTTTTTATTCTAATTTATTTCATATCAGTGAGATCATATATTTGTCCTTTTGTGTCTGGCTTATTTCACTCAACATGATGTATTCAGAGTTCATCCATGTTGTCACATGTATAAGAACTTCATCCCTTTTTACAGCTGAATAATATTCCATTGTATGAATGTACTACGTTTTATTTATCTGTTTCTATTGGTTGAGGGACACTTGGGTTGCAGTCATCTTTTGGCAATTGTAAATAATGCCACTATGAACACTGGTGTGCAAATATCTGTTTAAGTCCCTGCTTTCAATTGCTTTGGGTATGCACCTAGAACTGGGATTGCCAGGTTATATGGTAATTCTATACTTCACTTTCTGAGGAATTGCCAAATATGTCTTTCACAGTGATGCAATAACCCTTTATTTTCCTATTAAAACAAATGTATGTGACCTCACTGAACAAAACCTTATGTATGCACAATTTAGTGGCTGGGCATACTTGGTGACTGAAGTAAAGGGAAGTTAGCTGAAAACTTGGGGAACTTGTTACAAAGTGAGCTTATGCTTCATGTAATAATGTCTGAGAATCCTTCAATATGAGGAAGGGAATGGTTCTAATTAGCCTGGGCATTAATGCAACGTGGCCCTATTTTTTACTTTCATTGTTTAAATACGGGAGAATCAGATTTATTAAGGATCCTTCCTCCCCACCCCCCCACCCCCTTTACCTCACCAGTGAATAAGTTCTGTGGATTGTTAAGTTCTTAAATAATATTCCCCACTTCCCCAAATGACCTGCTAATGAAGTTATCTCTTCCTGTTAGCCAATATGGTGAAAATAGACATTAGCTGTTAGGGGTCCCCAGGTGGGCACTGGAGAAATACTCCCCTTTCCAAAAAAGCAACAAGATTCAGCTCTTCTTGATGTCTCCTGAGCCAAGTGATTGGCAGCTAACTGAGTGTTGCCTGAATTTTCCAGATATTTCCGTTTTCTTCTAGCTTTGGAAAAGTCTAGGAGAGTAGAAATATCTTCTAAAACATACGCATTGGAATGGAAAAAACCGTTATCTGGATTAGAGTCCTAGGTTCAGAGATGGTATCTTGGGTGGGAGGGGAAGCTGTTGGGTGGGAGGAAGGAAGAAAATGGCCAAGAGTTAGGCGCTGGGGTCCTCGGCCCCTCTTCAACCAGAGCACTCTGCTCTTATCTGTTTTGTACTTTGGGGATTTGCAAAAAAAAAAAAAAATGTATATATATATATATTCCTATTAATGAAAGATTTCTGCTGTTAAGACATCATCCTGTATGTGAGGAACTGGAGGCTGACATAGGAGGGTGACTTGCTGAAGGTCACCATGGCTGTTAGGCACAGAGCTGAGGGCAGAACCTAGGTCTCAATTTCTCACCCAGTGTTTTTTTTATTCCATCCCATGTCATTTGCCACTTCTGCATATCCATGCTGGGGAACTTCTTCTCAATAAGTTCACCTAAGATACTATAAACATTGCCCAAATGTTTGGCCCAGATGAAAAGCTGAACAATTGGTATATCTCATTTGAGCAATTGCTATGATATGGCCTGAAGTCCTGGGATTTTGGTCTGAGTTCTTGCTCTGTCTTGCATGTGCTGGGTGACTTAATCTTTCTCAGGCACCTTTTCCTCGCTGTAAAAATAGAGGCAATGAGGCTTAACTGAGCTACTGTTTATGAAGGTGGTTTTGTAAGCAAGCAGATGATTAATATAGAGCATTGCTATAATTATTGTTGTATTGCTTTGATTGAACAAAAAACATTCAATATTCCCAAATTACAAAGCCCTCCACTAAAATGAGTTCTCTCCTAGCACTTTTGGAAAAACTGAAAATAATCATCAAAACAGTCACCATTTCTATGGTACATAGTTTTGAGTTAGACAATAATTAAAGAGCCAAAGTGCTCTGTGTGTCGATTCAACCACTCTAAGGCTGCAACCCAGGCAGTCAGAAGTGTAATGAACTGGAATGAGCCTGAAGAAATCATTCCACCCTTCTAAAGCTTACAAAGTCTAGAGAGCACTAGAGAAGAATTTGCCGCCTGTCTTCTAAGTGGTAAACAACACACACACCGAGAACTTAAGTTGGTCCCCAAATCCTCTGCTTCTCATTTAAGAGGTGCTTCGAAATGTGGCAGGTCTCCCAATGCCTAATTAAAATGCCTTTGCAGAACAGCCTTAAATCTGACAAGGAGGAATAATTGCCAAGTGGGCTCCTTTCTTTGCTGGACCTGTGAGTAATTTGCCTCCAGCTAACAAGAATTGGCACTAAGAACCAAAAGAGGGGGGCAACTAAACAAAAATTTGGGTCAGGCTGTGGGGAACGACTGTTCTGTGATGCCACAGTGTGGAATAAGCACTGTGGTGTGAGCTGACATTCTATCAGTAAATTTGGCAACTTAACGTTGAGCAATTCTATGGTACAAGGTAGCCAAAATGGCATTCAGATGAGCATTACTTTGGTGTTTGCAATGGTTTCTAGTTTCTTTCCTCAGTATGTAAAATAGCCAGATTATGTTTCCATTTGCAAAACAAGAAGTTGGGAGATTTGTGTCCCAATGCCCAATTATTGAGTCCCTGGGCTGGTTTAATCTTCTAGCCTCGTTTCCACATCTGTGACATGGAGGGTGGGGCAGAAAGTTAGATTAAAGATTTGAAAGTACTTTTCCAATTCCAACAGTTTATTTTATAGATTAAGGTACTCAGAACCAGCACCTGTCTTTCATGCATCAAACTCCAATAATTTTAAAATTAGCTAGACTTATTTGTAATTTCCCTGCACATGATTCTTCTACCACTTTTATTTGACCCTATAATTAGCACTATAATCATTAAATATATGTCTCAGAGACATAAATCTCTGTTCATATGCTGGTTGAGCCCTGAATCTCAGCAGAGTTATGGCCAACACCTACTCTCCAGTTCATCAGACTTGTCCAGGACAACTAACAAAATGATGATGATGGACAACGCCCAACCCAAAAAAACAGAAAGTATCTACAACTGCAAGCAAAACAGCTCCTTCCATCTGCCCCATAAGATCTAAGCAGGCATCACCACTCCAAAATCCTCAAGGTTGAGGAATGAACAAACATAAGGGGGGAAATACAATAATGGGCAAAGTAAACTTATTAATATTGTAGTAATGGAAGAACGTGTAATATTGTTATAAAGACAGTGGTTACCAGAGATTCTGGGGGTGGGGTGGGGTGGGAAATAATAGGTGGAACATAGGGCATTTTTAGGGTATGGGAATTAAGTGTAAAACACAATATAAACTATAGACCTTGTTTAGTAGCAATGCTTCAATATCTATTCATCAACTGTAACAAATGTACCACACAATTTTAAGATGTTACTAATAGGGGAAGATGTGGGAGAGAGAGGTGGTGGGGTATATGGTAATCCCTTATATTTTCTTTTTTAAAAAAAATATTTATTTTATATATTTATTTCTCTACCCCCTCATTGTTTGTGCTCGCTATCTCCCTTAAACTTTCAATGTAACTTTTCTGAAATCTAAAACCTCTTTAAAAATAAAGTTTATTATATTAAAAAATATATATTGAGTCTATGGCAAATTGTTCTTCAATCAAGCATGCTAAGAAAATAGGGAAGTTTAGTGCTTTGGTTACTGCCTGGGTTAGTGATTCAGTAAGGACTAAATTGCACTATAAGAAACAGATCTGTGTTAAACTATGGTTTAAACACAGTAGGCTTTTCTCTCTGACATAAAAGAAGTCTGGAGGTAGGAAATCCAGAGCTGGTATTGTGGCTTCATGAAGCAGCTTTATGAAGAAATTCCATTGTGTGCCTTCTAACTTCAAGGTCACCTCCTATTTCAATATGGCTGTTAAATGCCAACCATTGCATCTACATTTCAGTAGCAAGGGGAGAACGACAAAGGTTACCCCACCCTTTGACTTAATATATGTTTTTATCTGGGCATGCTGTCACCTCAAATAAAATTGGGGTCCTGTTAGTAAAAAAAAAAGGGAAGAGAGATGTCAGGGTAGCCAACCAGCAGGCTGTGACACAGCCAGTTATCTCAGTTAGATTCCTTGATTGAAGGTTGCTTCCTCAGACCTGCCAAGCCTTCTTCCAAATGCAAAGCCTGGTAGAAGTGTGCAGGTGGATCTGAACAAGGTGCTTTCTAACACCTAGAAGCTAGAAGAGCCTGGGAGTAGAGGGGCATGTCTTCCTGACTGAGGATTGGGAAGGACCATTCTACTGCAGAAGCAACTTTGGGAAATCGATATATTTGAATTATTATAAAAGTATTTTCCAATTTTGTTTATGAAATAAACTAATTCCCACTTTCAAAAAAAATTCCAAAACTTAAATAATTCAATTTTTCTATGAGTGAGTTTCACAGCTTAGCAACAAGGAACAGAGGGGAGATATACAAAGCCTTTTCTTATTTTAAAAATAATAGGTCACCCTTGAGCTTGGATTAGGTAAAATAATAACCTGAGCAAACGGACCTCACGTCCTGAAGCTCTGCTTTATCTTTGCTACTAAGAGCCTTCAGGATGCATCTCTCACTGTTGGATTTTTATAATCTTAGTTCTTCTGACTAGTTAAAAATGACTACCATGTATATGAGTTTTAAGAAATTAAGAATAGTATCCAATGGATAATCCAAGCAGTTTGATAGCTGAAGTCAATTAGTACGGTGCTACAGCCTGGCATTTCAGTTCCAGTTTTCAGTATTTGTCACAGATCCTTGCTCTTTACCCCAGCTTTTGGTTTATAAATACTTGCAAACATTTTTGCTGCTTCTCATTTCTGTAACCAACTGATTCAAAACCAATGGTTAATAAAGGTGGTAAGGTCTAGAGCAGTAAGGAGTATGCGTTCTGGTGTGAGATTGGGTTAGACTCAGAGTACCAAAGCTATATTCTCAGGGCAAGCCTCCTAAGTCTTTGAGCCTCAGTATCCACAACTGTAAAATGTGTTAAAATGTGAATTAAATGATAATGATAGTAATGACAACAACTGAAAATAGCTACTTTTCCAGAGTGCTTACCATATGCCGTATGAGCATGGATTCTCTTTCCCTTCTCACACTGCCTCATGAGGGAGACAGTTGGATAGTGAGGTTCATAGAGGATCAGGAGCTTGCCCAAGTTCGCACAGTTGGTAGGGTGGATGCAGAATTCTTAAGCAGCACCATACTGACTCTATAATGCATGTGAAAACTCTTATTATATGCCTGGCACAGAGAAGATGTTCATTATTGGTTCCCTTCCATTTTCTTCTTCCATTGTCTTTTGTCTGATCATTCAGCTGTTTCTGCTAATGTCAGAACCAGAGAAAACAACAAAGTGGTGTACCATTCAATTTGTAGCTCTTGTGCATTCAGAAAGCTGTCTCAAGACGATTCAGTCTGCAAATTCCTCTAGAGGAACTGAATCTGAAAGTAGCGACTGTCTTCCCCATCGCAGCATCTTGGATTGCCTCGGTATTCATGTCTCTAGTGGTCACTTAGGGGAGTGTGGTAAACAAGTGGACACAACCACTGTCTATGCTGCTGAATTAGTCCCCAGAGCCAATCACCAGCCTGTGCATCTGAATGCATGCCATATAGCTTTCACTTTCGTTGTGTAATTTAGAAGTGAAAAGGGAGAGTACATGATGGTCTGAATTGTCCCTCTTGGCTTGGTGCTGCCTAGAGAGCAAGTTGCTTTTTCTCTCTTGATTTTGTTGGTGTGGAACCCATGGGAAGTGGCACAAGAATCTCCCTCTCTGTGTCTTTTCTCTGTCTCTCTTCTCCCTCCTTGGTAACCGCTAAAGAGATGTGTTCCATTAGCACAAAAAGTGCATTTATGCATTTTTAAGTAGTTCTTTGGCAAACCAGAAAGATGTTTTGTGGGCTACAGGCATTGTGTCTGCACTGTTCATCAAAATGATAGGTATCCTTATAATATTGATATCCTTGAGTATGACTTCATCTCTCTGAAAATTCATTGCATGGGAAGATGCGATATCAGCACCAAAATATTCTATAACTCTAGGGGAAGAGGTTTTGATATCATCTGTAGTTGGCAAAACACCTGTCATATTTGTGCTTGGATTTTGATCAACTTAAATCATTTAAAACTTGAGAATAATCAGTTTTATTCCAAGCTGATTACTTCAGGGCTTCTAGTATAAATGATACCCACCCTCAAAATTTAAAACTTTAGAACATGTATCAAATGATTTACTATTACACGTTTTCATAGGCTGATACAATGAATGATGATTGGCATTTGTTACAACTACATCTACAAACCCAAGCCTGAAACACAATGTTTGCCATAGGTACAAAGTCATAAACATTGGGACCTCAACTCCTTTCTAGTCCCCTGCTTCTCTGTTCTCCAAACTTCTTCCCAGTCCATGAACAGTTTATTTTTCTCCATGTCTTGCATGCACTATCGTCTTGGTCTACATAGACTTCTTCTCCCTCCTTCCTCTCCTTCCACAACACTTTATAAATTCCTACTCATGTCTTCACACACAGATCAAATGCCATCTCCCTCAGGAAGCCTTTCCTGATTTTCCCAAACTACATCCTTGGAGCTTAATATCTGTTTCTTTCCTACAATTCTCCAAAGGAATATAATTCCAAATATGGCTAACTCTAAATTATCTATCTGACTATCCTGTAGAAGGCTTGAATGATATCCATGTATCTTGGAAAAAGGAAGGAGGAGATGACCACAGATAATTTGATTGAAATGCCTTGAGGATAAAATAATGCCTTCCAGAATTCTATTTTTCCCCCAAGAGGAGAAAGTGGACAAGGGCCACTTGTCAAGACTAATACAGATTCCTTTAAGAAGATTTAGAAAGCTCTGGGAAATGGAAAATGAATTTTTAAAAATCATTGTCTAATTATCCATTGATAATCTCTGTTGATATTTTGTGAATATCTTTGTTTTTGTTTGTTTTGATATTTTTCAGTGTGTTTGTCTATATACACTTTAGTATCCTCCATTTCTGATGCCACAGGATGGGGCACAGGACAATCACTTACCTCAACCAAGCTCATTGGTTCTTGTCTTATTTTACTAAAGTTTTTACACTCAAATCAAGTGGACCTCTTGATGAGTTTTACAAAATGAACACATCCTTGTAACCAGCACTGGATCAAAAAATAGGCATTTACCAAAACTCTGAAAGCCCTCCTTGTGCCTCTTTCTAGATATTGCCCTCCTCCCAACAACAACCATTATGCTGACTTCTAACATACTGGATTATATTTTTGTCTGTTTTGTGACTTTACATAAATGGAATCATCCAGTATGTACTCTTTTTGTGTTGGGTTTCTTTTACTCTACAGTGAGTTTGTGAGATTCATCCGTGTTGCTGCAGGTAATAATACAGTTCACTCTCATCCAGTACTAAATTTTATGAATATAACACAATTTGTTTACCCATACGCCTATGTTGACAGACCTTTTGGTTGTTTTCAGCTTTTGAATATTATAAGTAGAGCTACTATGAATATTTTTGAACATTTTTTTTTGGTGCCCACAATGTATACATTTCTGTTCGGTTTGTATCTAGTGGATTTGCTGGGTCATAGAGTATGTGTATGTTAAACTTTTAGTGGATTCTACTAAATAGTTTTCCAAAGTGGTTATACCAATTTCCACTCTCATTAGAGTTCCAATTGATTCACATTCTCTCCATCATTTGGTATTGTCTCTCTTTTGCATTTTAACAGTTTCAGGTAAGTTGCATAGTGATATTTCATCACAGTCTGTGATGGTTAGGCTAATGTGTCAACTCAGCCAGGTAATTGTGCTCAGTTGTTTGGTCAAGCAAGCACTGGGCTAATTATAATACTAGGACATTTATGGACTTTAGTCACCAGTGAATTGATTGCACAGATGGCTGATTACATCTACAATCAACCAAGGAGATTGTCATCAGCAATGAGTGACGTTTTATCAATCAGTTGAGTGCCTTAAAAGGGGAAGTGAGTTCAGCATTCAGAAAGAATTTTCCAGCTTGACTTTGGACAGCCAATGTCTCCTGGGTACTCATCAAGGACCTTCATTGGAGCCCCTGATTTGCAGCCTGCCTGTGGAATTTGCACTTGTGCATCCCCATGGTCACGTGAGAGAATTTTATAAAATCTTATACTATTTACAGATGTCTCCATTGATTCTGTTTCCCTAGAGAACCCTCACAAATACACAGTCTAATTTGCATTTCTCTGATGCCTTATATCTATTGAACATTAATTTTCTTTTGTGAAGTAGCTGTCTAACTCTTTTGCTTATTTTTCTTTTAGGTCATCTGCATTTTAGAAATTAGTTACTACTCATTTGCTGGATATAGTGTAGCAAAGATCTTCATTCTGTGACCTGCCTTTTCATTCTCTTAGTGGTGTTATTCTTTTTTTTTTTTTAAGATTTATTTATTTATTCCCCCCCGCCATTGTTTTGCGCTCACTGTCTGCTCTCTGAGTGTTCTTCTATGTCTGCTTGTCTTCTCTTTAGTCAGCACCAGGAACTGATCCTGGGACCTTCTGGAGTGGAGAGAGGCTGCTCAATCTCTTGCACTACCTCAGCTCCCTGATTTGCTGTATCTCTCATTGTCTCTCGTCTGTATCTCTTTTTGTTGCGTCATCTTGCTGTGCCAGCTCTCCGTGCGGGCCAGCACTCCTACAGGGGCCAGCACTCTGTGTGGGCCAGTACTCCTGTGTGGGCTAGCACTGTGCATGGGCCAGCACTCCGCGTGGACCAGCTTTCCACTTGGGCCAGCTTGCCTTTCACCAGGAGGCCCCGGGAAATGAACCCTGGGCCTCCTATACGGTAGATGGGAGCCCAATCACTTGAGCCACATCCGCTTCTCAATGGTGTCATTTTGATAAACTGAAGTTCGTAATCTTAATAAAGCCAAATTTATCTTCTTTTTCCTTTTACGGTTAGTGTTTTTGTGTCATGTTTACAAAATCTTAGCTTTCCCCAAGGATATGATTATATTCGATGTTTTCTTCTAAAATCTTTAGTGTTTCAACTTTAATTTTTAGATCTGCAATCATCTCAAACTGATTTTTATAATGTGTCAGTTCCCTAAATCTGTTTCCTTTGCTGTCCTCAGGTAATACTTGATAATATAGAATCATTTACCACAATCTCCTAAATTCAAGGTATTAAAGCTGAAATCTTAATACACCCGGGAGCAAGTGAACTGGGGCTTAGTAAGAGTTTAATAAACATAGCTATTATTATCATTCTCATAACCAACTTGGTTTCTCCATATTCCACAGCCATCTCAGTCTTCTAGAAATTCCTCTTTGCTCCAGCTCTACTCCACTAAAATGACCTGGATTGGTTTTAGATTTCCTTGGGTTGACTTCCTGTTGACTTCTTTATGATTTGTTCCCTAAAAGTATACATCTAATGCACAACCCTAAAACACTAAAATTCCACATTCCTTAATAAAATGCAGCTCTCTCAAATTAAAGTTGTAGATTTTTAAAACATAACCAAACTGATGTAGGTTGAGGGCAAAAGTGAGGCTATTTACTGGAGTGAGGCAGACTGTGGGTTACTTTATATAGATAAACATGACCAGGATACAGACATTAACTCACTTCTGTCAATGAAAGTGCTCTAGGGCCTCTATGTTCACAATCAAGTCCTACCGTATCATTTGAGAGTGTCTCAGAACCTGTCTAAGCTCAAGCAGTGGGAAGTAAAGACAAATTCTTATTGCTCAAACTGGGATTAAAGTTCAACTCTTTAAAAAATAAATTACAGGACTAATCCAATAAGTTATTTTAAGCATGAGAAAGGGCTCAGCCTCCTGGAAAGATTTTAGATCTGGGTAGGTTGAATACATTTTCCTATGCCAGAAACTATAGACCCATGGATCTGATGAATCAGATCTATTTCTAAAAGGAAAAATGAGGATAAATCCAGTAAAAATAACGAACTTTTATTAACCACCTCCAATATATGCCAGACACTGGCATAGATGCATCAACTATTTTATGTATAGCATCTCATATAATCCTCATGAGAACCCCAAGTGACAGATCTTATTATCCTCACTGTACACTTGAGGAAACTAAGGTGAATCTGATGATATGATTATGGCACTCAAATTGGGCTAGCTGGTAAATTGGTCAAGGAGGGGTCT
>JAQZBX010109513.1:0-10456 GCA_029593785.1 Cabassous unicinctus
CTTCCATTGCTTGAATCACAGTATGTCTACAACAGAACACCACCAATTCCACTCTAGTCCATAGCTCCTCACCCCATCCTGAGTGAACTTGGAAGGTGATGTCCACTCCACCTCCAAGTGAGAGAGGGCTTATATTCCATGGATATAGTGGATGGGATTATCTTGCCTTCAGCTGCAGGCCCTCTCCATTCCCTGGGATCTGCCAAGGGCTTTCAGAACCTCACCTTGTTTCATCCTCACACTGACTCTGCAAAGTCTATACATTTTCTAAGTAAGACAGTGATTTGCCCAGTCATATGGGCTGCAAAATGGCAGTACTAGAATTGACGCCTTCTTAATCTTTATACTCTTCACTTCCCCATATAAAATAGAACTTTCCCAGGCCAACAGAATGCGAGGAGTGAGTAAAACATCCCTGGAGTGTCCAGAGGCTATATGGAAAATCTGCTTATGAGAATTATCATCTGGAAGGTTGAGCCAGATGACTTCCACCAAATCTGTGATTTCATGGCAATATACATACATATATACATGCATACATGCTCTACTGATAACCTGTGTATCCTGGAATGGAATGTTGATTTAATCTCTTTAGGCAGTATAAGACGGTGGTTAAGATCATAGATACAGAATCACACAGACCTGGTGCAAGTCCTGGCTCCACATTTTACAGGTGGGAAAGGAAGGTCCAAAGAGCATAAAGAACCTGCCCCAAAATTCACAGTGAGTCAGGCAGCAGCACCATGGCAGGACCCATATTCTTCCCCAAGAGGCCAAGTCCTCTTTCCTGGATGCCAGCCTTTGCTGCCCACACTGATTCTTGGATGTCAGTCTCCTCCATGTTTGCCCAACAGTGGGCTGACTGTCCCACAGGAGCCCAGAGGTTGTTATTGATTTCATCTGCTTCAAACATCTCATCCTTGCCCTGGCTCCTTCCTCAGAATCAATTGGAATCAAAGGAAACTGACAATGGTGCTCCTCCAAAAGCAGACAGTGAAGCATGTGCTGCCCTAAATGCGATGGCAACTGGTCTACCCGAATGCTCTCATCAACATCTCAACATCAGCTCTTGAGGCAGACAGGGCAGGGATAATTACCTCTTGTTTATAGTTGAAGTAACTGAGGTTCGCTGGGGTTGTTTACCTGCCACTCCATTCTGTGGACCTCAGTTTCTTCATTTAGGCAATAAGGTCTATTTCAATTCTACTAGTTTATGCTTCTATAATTTGTCCAAGGTCACATAACTGTTTAGAGGCAAAGTCAAAACTAAGACAGAGGTCTTGGGGTTCCCATGCCACTGATCTTTTTAATACTAATAATACCCATCCTTTAAAATAGTGTTTTCCTTTACATCTGATAATTTTACATGGATTATCTCAGTTAACACACACATGAAATAACTGTCATTATTAGTTTCATTTTACATATGAGGAGACTGAGCAAAGAAGTTGAGCAGAGTGTTTGAGGTCACAGAGGTTCGAAGTGGCAGAGCTGGGACCTAGCCCCTCCTTAGCCAACTGCAGAGTCTGTGCCCTTAGCCACAAGACAACATCACCTCTGTTTGGGGCCTCGCACACTCATGGTTTCACGTGGGCATGGCTGTGAAGAAGGCAGTGTCTATGTGGAAAGAAAGAACAAACACGGCTAGCCTGCTAGTTTTGTTTTCTCAGCTGAGACGCCAACACAACATGAGTTGGTCCTGAGTCTGGCTGTGGCTTCCCAGAGCAGCCCGGGGTCTAGGGTAAAGTCACCGGGAGGGAGTGGGCGTGATGTGAGCCCCTGGGAGACAAGATTGCTAGAAGATTTACCTCCAGCAGGGCATGGGTGCTGGAGGGAGTACAAAACTCATGGGCCAACCCATCCTGCATGAGACACCTAGAGCATGTGGTAAAGAGCCGAGTGCATGGGTCCAGGCAGTCTTGGGGTGCCGCTTATTAGCTGTGGCACCTTGGGTGAGTTGCCTACATTTTCTGAGCCTGAGTTTCTTCTCCTGTCAAATGAAGATAATAACAGTCCCTATGTCTTTGAGGTGTCATGACAGCACACTAGAATTGTATATGTCCAGTGCTTAGCCCGGTGCCTGGCGCAAAGGGAGTAGGTCAGTGTCCAGCACACGGTGGCTGGTGTTACTGATTTGGGGAGTGCCAGGAAGTACAAAAGAAAATGAAATGTTTACTCTTGAAGGAATTGACTGGCAAGAAGTCACACAAGAGGGAAGCAGAGGTGGCTCAAGCAATTGGGCTCCCGCCTACCACATGGGAGGTCCTGGGTTCAGGCCCAGTGCCTCCTACAGAAGACGAGCAAGACAGTGAGCTGACATGATGGGCTGGCATGGCGAGGTGATGCAACGAGATGACACAAGAGACACAAGGAGGAAAACATAATGAGAGACACAACAAGCAGGGAGCAGAAGTGGCTCAAATGATTACATGTGTCCCTCCCACATGGGAGGTCCCAGGTTTGGTTCCCAGTGCCTCCTAAAAGGAAGACGAGCACACAACGAACAGACACAGTGAGCACAAACAACAAGGTGGGTGGGGAGAAATAAATAAATAAATAAAATAAATCTTAAAAAAAAAAATCGTCACACAAGAAAGTGTCCTTGGTGCATTGAAAGCAAGTGAGGATTGAATTAAAGCTAAGACACAGATGATGAGGGGTAAACAGAGAGGTTGTATGGAGAAACAGGATCCCGAGAAGGATTTTAAAGAAAGACTGGGTCAGGTGAGGTGTGTCAGGCCCGATAGCCTGAAGGTTCTGGAACCTTCCCCTGCCAGCAGGTCCTGCACGATACTCCTTCTCCTCTGGGGACCTGGTCCCAGACATCCCCTGAGGTGGCCAAGCTCCTCCTACCCCTTCTTCCTTCCCCGCAAATCATGCCCTGCCCCGTCCCCAACACACACTCCCCGCACCTCTCTAAACCACTTTTTGTTTGAAAAGCCACCAAGCCTGGGTTTTTTCCTTGCGAAGGGCCTGTCAGTCAAGAAGTGTGTTACCCAGAGCTAATGAGTAACTCAAGAGAGATCAAAAGATATAAGGGATGCCTTTTATTAAGCTTGCAGATTTATTGTCAGCGAGCCGCAGGACCACACAAGCCTCCGCTCCCAGGGCAGGAAAACTGAGTGTGTGTGTGGTCTAGAGATGCAGCAAGAAGGCGGGCGCAAGCCCAGTAAAGGCTACAATTGGTATCTCTTTCCCAACACAGCCAACTGAACACCTTTCCCCATTGCTAGACTCTCTCCATGTGGGGAGGAGTGTAGATGGGGGAAACTCAGCAGTGCTGGGAGGGAAGCTTCAGCTGAAGGGTCATCATTTGTGGCAGTATCCAGTGGCTCCAAATTGTAAGGTCGTCAGGTCGGTGGGCACTGCTTCCTGGGGAAATATCTGATGGGGCGCTCAGGATGCGTGTTTTACAAGGACCCCGAGGCTGGTGTCCCCCTCTCAGACCAGAGGACCAGGGATATTGAGTCATTTCCACAAACCGGTGTCAGGTTCATTATCTGTTGATATTTCATTACAATAAAATTGTAAAGATCTATTGCAGTAGCAAGAAACACTTTTTTTTAAAGCTGTAACAGTTTGCTTCAACTCCTGTGATCCCCAAATTCCAAAGGAAAGATTATGGTGGTGTTTCTCTGGGTGTATGTGAGTGACAAGTAGCTGGTGTTGCCATGGAAGTTTTACAAGATTAGCTTAGGACTTTCTGGACATCTATTTCTACTCTAGTCCCGAACAGGACATGTCAAAAAGCATCTGTCTCCCCTGTACGTCCTAGGGCAAGTGACAACGCCTCTGGGCCTCCATTTAGTTGTCTGGACAGTGAGAGGGTACACAGGACCACCTGCATTGGAGGCCTTCTCGAATCTGGACCTTACAGCACCGTCCCTCTTATGTCAAGTGCATGACTGAAGCCGCAGTGCCTGTCTGCTCCCATCACAGCCCCAGCGCCAGACACACTGCCATTCTGCAAGCCTTTCTCTCCTTCCCTCGCCTCCTGCCTTGCTTCCAGCCATCTCTCCATCCGCATGGTGCCCACTGCATGCATTAGAGCCTGGCTCGTTCTGCTTTGGCAAACCCACAAGCTTGATAATTCCCCCCGACATTCCTTGGCAGGCTCCCCTTCTCCTCCCCAACAGAGATTTAAGAGACAAGAGCTGCCGTGAGTGCATGTTCTGCTCCAACTTCATTACTTCTAGAAAGCTGGCTTCATTTATTAATGTGCTATTAATTATTGCTGCAAGTAATTGAATCTAAATTGAGCCTTCCGAGACAGCTAAAAAGAAAAAGAAAAAAAAAAGCCTTTTACTTTCAACACTCTTTTATTACTTGCGCTGTCATAAGATTTTACTCCTGTGGCAAAAAATACCAGGAAAGTTGTTGCTGATGCAGAGCAATGAGGCTCAAAATAGATTTTGGTAGATTGAGAGGGGATTTGGAGAGACTCCAGAGGTGGAAGTGACGAGAAGCACTAACATTAGGTAGGCACGTTATATTTGTCAGCTCATTTAGACATCAGGGCAGTTGACCCAAATCATTTCCATTTCACAGCTGAAGGAACCGAGGCTTTGAGAACTTAAGTCCTTCAGCCTGTGGCAGACGTGGGTTTGGACCAAGGCCTGCCTGCCTCTCCCATGATGCCCACTGCCTTCATTCACTCAGGCTGCAATTTCTACAAAAAAAATAAGCGCAAGGGAATCAGCTCATGACAAGGATGTGTAGTAAGTCCTTTCTCTTATGGCAAGCTATGGTATCTGGTCATTTGTTTTGTCCAAAAGTAGAATACTGAAAACTTTTAGAAGACTTTAGGGAAAATCATTTAACATTTTCAGTAGGGAAGGAAAGTGAAAAATAACAGTTAGCAAGAAATAATGTTTACTTGACAATATAATAATAGAAAGAAAAGTTGTGTGGGTCTATACTTTATAGGACTGAATTTTAAAAGTCCCCCTTTTCCCCGTAAGTCCCTTTCCCTCCCTAGTTTATCTATAAAAAGCTCTGGTTTTTACTTAATCAGCCTGCTACAGATGTGAGAACATATGGTTGAGGCCCAATTTCATGAATGCTAAAACCAATACAAGTGTTAGAGGATGAGCAAATTAAGAGCCGAAAGGGAGGGGAGCTGGTGTAGCTCAGTGGTTTGAGTGCCTGTTTCCCATGTACGAGGCCCTGCGTTCAATCCCTAGTGCCTCCAAAAAAAAAAAAAAGCTAAAAGAGAGTGTATGACCCTTTATAGGATTAAGTTAGAATATTATGGGGGTGAAAGGAAGAGTGGCAGAAAGGAGAAGGCAAGAGGGAAAGGAAGCTTAGGGACTTGCTTCTTTGGGTTCTTGTAACACCTCTCCTTACTACTGCCCATGTGCCAGATTTGGCCCATCTCCTGTTTTATACAGCCTGCAAGCTAAAAATGGTTTTTATATTTTTGAATGGTTGCAAAATATCCTCCTCTCTCTTTGTTTTCCTCCTTCCGAGTCCTCACTGTTGGGGATTGAATCATGTCCCCCACAAAAGGGATGGTTGGGTCCTAATCCCTGGTCCTGTGGGTGTGAGCCCATTTGTAAATAGGACCTTTGAAAAGTGAGGGTGGCCTTAATCCAATATGGTTGAAGTCCTTATAAGCAAAGGAAATTGGACACAGAAAGAGAAGCCATGGGGTTTAGCCAGAAGCTGAAAGTCAATGGCACCCAGAGGAGAAAGGAGAAGATGCTGCCATGTATGTTGCCATGTGATGGAAGAGCCAAGGAACCTCCAGGATTGCTTTCCAGCCAGAAGATACTGACCCTGGGAGGAAGCCAGCCTTCTAGCCTCTGAAACCGTGAGCCAATAAATTCCTGTTGTTAAGCCTACCCATTGTATGGTATTTGTTTTAACAGCCATCCCCTTTATCATTAAGGAAGGAAAGAGGTAGGGTGGTTGTGGGCAGTTTCAGGCTGCATTCAAAGTGGGTAAGGTGGGCATGTGTTCAATTTTGATAATATTTTATTTCTTTTTTAGTTTTTGCTGCTCCAGGAGCAAATTTCAGTTATCTGAAAATTTCCTTACCTCATTTGCTAATGAAAGATAGATGAAGTTTTAGTGAACACATAGGATTTCAGGCTCAGCTAGGCATGGCATGTGAGCTCGGAGCTGAACAAAAGTGGAGGTAAACGAATTATCAGGGTACTCTGAGACCCTTTCTTGGCTCTTTAAAGAGAGAGGAGGGGGCTGCATTACCCACATAGGTGAGTGATTGTACCACCACCTCATTACTCTTCTGGGGCTGGCACAACCTTCTCTGGATGACAGGGATGAAAGCAGCAATTAGAATCTGCGCTGTGAGAAACCCCCTTATCATGTGACAAAGTGCAGTGATTGGCACTGCATTCAAAATGCTACACTTTCCTCTGTCTTTCCCTCATGCTGATGGGGTACAGAGAGACGCGTTTGGGGAAGCAAGGGCAGCCCATTCTGATCTAACTGCAGTAGAAAGAGCCACTCTGGTGCCTTTCTCAGGTCCCATCACTTTGAGTTGCTTTTCTGCAGATTGGCATGGTTTGTACCATCTCCTACTTGGCTTGGTGGACACCTGGGAGCCCTACCTTTGCATGCACACCCCTTGCCCCCTCTCTGATAGCTAAATGATGCCGACTTCTTAGGCTTTCTCACTTATCACCTGTGGTGCTCCTCTCCTGGGTCCTCTTCCTCTCCCAGCCTCCACCATTTGGTGATCCCTAAGTTTCATCTTCATTCCCACATATTTTTTGGAAGATATAATTCTCCCAGGAGTTCAAATATTTCTTCTATACTGATGACTCCAAAAATCTACATATAAAGTCCTGAGCCTTCTCTAGGGCAACAAATGTATCTTTTCAGTGCATCTGCTCATTTACTCAGCAAGTATTCAATGGGAGCCTACCATGCTTAAGCACTGAGCTGGCACCAGAGATACAATGGTGCCCAGCAGATATGAGCCCTCCTATCAGCGAATAAGAGACAAAGGTAATCAAATGATTACACAAAGACTAATTACCCACCACGATAGATGACTCAGAGAAAAGTGCGTTGTGCTATGAAGGTGCATAGCAAGGGGACTTGATAGAACTTGGAGGGGGCTAAGGAAATTTGCCAAGAATTGGAATTTCAAGCTCAAGTCTGCAAAACTAAAAAAAGTTAACCAGATAAAGTAAAGAAGTTCTGGTTGCAAGAACAAAATGAGTAAAAGCCCAGAGATAGGCAGCAACAAGGTACTGGAAGAAGCCCAGGGTGGTTGGGGTAGTCTTAGAACAATGGGGAAAGTGTTTTCAGATGCTGCTGGAGAAGCAGGCTATGAAAAGATAATGTATAGTCTTCATCTAATAAGTGTGCTTTGGGCTGCAAGTAATAGAAACCCAACTTAAGTTGGTTTAAGTGACAAGAAAATGTATTGTCATATAACTGGAAGTCCTAAGCAGAAGCAGGCTTGAGAATTGACACTGTTTGAGCTATCTATTGTGGCTGCTGAAAAGAATGAACATTTTATTATCTGGATCAAGAATCTAGGAATGGCTTAGTTGGGTGCCTCTGGCTCAATAGCTCTCATGAGGCTGCAGTTGAGCTGTCAACTAAGACTAGACCAGAGCTGAAGGGTCTGAGTCCAAGGCCAAGCACATGGTTGCTTGCTGGCTTCAGCTCTTCACAGGCTACTGGATTGAGTGACACAATTTCTCAGGGACTGTTAGATGGAGAACCTCAGTGCTTCACCACATGGGCCTCCCTGCGAGAATGTTCCCATCACGGAAGCTTGCTTCTCCCACTGCAAGTGACCTGAGGGAGAGAGTCCAAGGCTGAAGCCGAAGTCTTTTTATAACCTAATCTCAGAAATGATGTGCCATCCCTTCTGCTGAATTTTGTTCTTTAGAAGAGTCACTAGGTGCTGCTTTCATTCAAGGGGAGGAAATTACACAACAGCGTGAATTCCAGGGGGCAGGGATCATGGTGGGCCATCTCGGAGGCTACCTACCATAGACCCCATCTGCGTTCCTCTGATTTTTCTCGGTCTTGCCACCCCCTGTAATCATGCTGGAAACAAGATGGCTACAGGATTCAGTCCTTTACCCCCATGTAAGACTACATCCTGGGGAAGAGGACATGTTCACTTCCAAATGCTTTCCCAGAAAAGTAAAGGAAGAACCTTCTTAGGAGTCCCCCCAAAAGGACCTTCTCCGTGTCCCTTTAGCTGACTTGCGACTCAATCTGGCAAGAAGGGTGAGAGGGCCATTGAACCACTGGACTGGAGAAGGGGATGAGGTCAGCTTCCCTGGAAACATGGGCAGTGGGGAGGAGATGGATACCTGTTGCAAATGCTATTACTGTCCCAGTTGTCAGTTCTATGTCACCACTCAGCACTTCTTTTCCAGCTAATAGAATATCAATACTGCTAAGTTAGGGGACAGAGAAGACAGGCCCTTCTCTCAGTCCCAGGGAATGAATCATGGGTAATTCTCCCTTGGCCATATTTTCACTTTCCCAGGCTCTTTTGTAGTCAGAGAGGGGGTGTGACACAGTTCTTCCCTTGAGATGTAAGAGGAAGCCTATTGGGAATCTTCTGAGGAATATTTCTTTTGTGTGTAAGAGAAGACTGCCTCCTTAGGTAATGCCCCTTAACCACTTACCATCTTCCTCAGGCTTTCTGGCTTTAAATGTAGTTGTGACACCCAGAGCTGCAGCAGCCATTCGACATCTAGGAGGTGATAGGCATGGGGATGAAAGGCCAAAATGCTGAAGATGACAGAGAGAAATGGGTCTCGGCCTTTGACAGCATTGTTGAACAGCTACACTAAAACTTGAAACATTTATGAGATGATAAAGATCTTTAATAATTAAGCCATTATGAGTTGGGTACTCTCCTGCTTGTATCTGATACAAGTTCCATTTCTCATAGGACAGAGGAAGAGGATAAAGATAGCTGGTCAAGCAACCAAGAATACTCTTGCAGGCCATATTAAGGATTTGGGTCTTTATTCTAAGAACTATCAGGTTTATGTTTCTAAAGGATTGCTCTAGTTATAATATGGAGAATGGAGGAGAGGGGCAAAGGGCCTGTGCAAAGGTTAGAATATCATGATGATATCCAGGAGAGAGATAATGGACGGCGGTTTGTATAGGTTGGTGGCAATTAAAGGCAAGGACTTGAAGCCTAGGAAGTAGAAAAAGTGTGGGAGGTACACAACTGGAATTAGGAGCAGTGGAGGGTGTTGAAATGAAGTGGAAACCATTTAGGAACACTTTCCTAACCTTGCTGCAGTGACTCAGTGTCTGGAAAATTTTAACTTGGTGGAAATGTGTATGTTCTTATAACACTTTGCAAGTTTTGTTTGTTTTATTTTTATTTTTTTATGTGTAATTTATTTTTATTTTTTTAGAGCAGTTGTAGGTTTACAGAAAAATCATGTGAAATATACAGAGTTCCCATGTACCTCCACACATATGCAATTTTCCCTATTATTAACATTTTGCATTAGTGTGGTACATTTGTTACAATTGATTAACCAATATTATTGTAATTGGACTATTAACTATAGTCCATAGTTTATATTAGGGCCCACTCTTGGTGTTGTACAGTTCTGTGTTTTTTTTTTTTTTTTAATTTTACTGTGGTGACATATATACAATATAAAATTTCCTGACTTAACCACATTCAAGGATACAATTCAGTCACTTTCATTCACAATGTTGTGCTACCATCACCACCATCCATTACCAAAATTTTTCCATCATCCCAAACTATCTACAACTCTTTGTTTTTGAGAAAGTCTGCTTAGAAGCTTTCAAACCATTTGCCTTATCTTGTTTCTGGCAAACTATTTAAGTGTCTTCAGGTAGTTTTCCCAAATATGTGAGTGAATGAATTGGAAAGATGAAATCAAGGGCAAATTCTTCCTTATTGTTTGATTGGCACCAATGTTGTCATGTTGATATAATAAATCATAATTTAAAAATAAGAGATATAAAATTCCTTCAAAGATACTTTTGATTTTAAAAGGACTCGTATGGCACCAGTGCTTACCCTAAATGGAATCATAAATATCTCCACCTCTCAATTACCTCTAGAAGCTCCTAACTCTTGAGGAATTACTTCGATTTTAGAAAAACAATTGAACTGTAGAGGACTCAAACTGTCAAAATTGCCTTATATAAAATGGCATTAAAAAGACTCACTCTGCTTGCGAGTCTGCTTGCCTGGTGAATTCTTGAAGTACAAGTAGAAGTGGTATAGCTCAGGGATGGAGGTCACCAACTTTAGCGTCAGCCAGTCCTGTTTTCTAACCCCAACTCTAACCCTTATGAGCTGTGTGACTTTTTTTTTTTTATATTTTTTTAAAGATTTATTTATTTTATTTTATTTATCCCCCCCTTGCTGCTTGTGCTGCTGTGTCCATTCGCTGCGTGTCTTCTCTGTGTCTGCTTATCTCCCCCTTGCTGTGAGGTCTTGCCGCATCAG
>JAQZBX010109514.1:0-10456 GCA_029593785.1 Cabassous unicinctus
AAGAAAAATATTATTCACCTCTCAATCCATTTGTTGACAGTCACATGCAGAGGTGTTTTTATTTCGGTCCTTGAACAAATTTTTTTTCTTTATCTATCACTTTTACTGATTTATGGACCCATCTTACATCATGTGGACAAAGTGAACAATGGATGGCTTTTTTTAAGCTGTTGAAATGGTCTTTATTATGAAATTATGAACTGAAACAGATATTATATTGAAAGGTAATGTTAATTTTAAAAGGGAGTGTAGGTTAGGTTAGATTTAATATAATCAATGAAAAGATGTAGATAATATGGCACAACACATACAAAGGAAAATAATTTGTCTGATATTAGGGAAATAAATTACAACATAATTCTAATTACTATATTCCCCATAAGTTACTTGGACATTATAATCTCTAGGAATGAAATAAATTTTTGTTTTATTGTGCAATTTCCATTGAGGCACTCATTCTTTCTGAGTAAAAATGTCCTGTTTGGAAATTGCACACACCTCATTGGCCTAAATTACCACATGTAACAGGATCTCTAGGAAAACTATAGTATTTCCAACAAGCGATCCTCAGAACAACAGAATCCAAGGACAGAGGAAGAAATTAGAATAGAATGAGAAAGAATTGTCATCTCAATGAAGAGCCAACATAATCAAAGGTCACCTGATACCAGATACACCCCAGGTTAAGGCAATATATAAACTTTCCATGTAATATAAAGTAAAAATTTTGCACTGGTTTCCAAAAGGACCCCCAGGGGTGGAGGCTGGTAGACTAAAATAATGGTCATCCTGCCATTGCTGACCCAGGAAAAATGGCCACGAGGTGGTTGCAAGAAACTGGCATGACTTGTCTTCTTTCTGCTTCTCCAAAGCAGAGACCTTAGATGGATGCAAGACAAAAAATTCTGCAGACTAATTATATACAGCTTGGGGGCATGGAGAATGGGCTTTTGAAAAAGACAGCAGCAGGAGAGAAGGCACTGCAAAAAATATAAAGGAAAGAGGAGAACAATGGAATCCTGGAAAAAAGAAAAGTAGCTCTAAATCTCTTTTGCAGTGTGGTGCAGTGCTGGTTGAAAAGTAGAAGTGAAAAAAAAATCCACTAGCCAACTCAGGACTATGTGGAAAAATTTAAAATGCAAGATACTTCAACACAAACACTCCATATATGACCAAGTATCCAGACATGTTGGAGGCATGGTATGAAAGTGTGTTTTAAACATAAAGTATGCTCACTGGCTGGTGGAAAAAATGCCATGATAATTTATCATGATCTGTAAGAAATATTCCACCACATGTGTTGTAATCCTGAAGGAAAGTGATTTGAATATTCTGAATGATTGGATAAATATTTTTTGAGGATAAAGGTATTGTTAAGAAATACATATTAAGAAAAACAAGAATGTGGTCAATTGCACGTGATAATTAGATATAATTCAGTTAGGAGGACAATATTCCCTCATACATCAATCTGGTGTATTTAAAACTAATAAAAAATTTTGATACCTCAGTAAAATACAGATTTAAAAAGGATTAATTTTTTATTTTCATCTACAAATAAATCTTTACTGAGACAGAAAGAATTTTTCTGCATACCTTGTCAACACCAATTGGAAATTAAAGGTTATAGCCCTTATAAATAGTAAAGTTTTTAAAAATAAGAGGCTTCATAGAGAAGAGCTTCTGTGATATGCATATTTTACATAAATTTTTGAGCTAGTTATTCTTCCTAATAGTTATTGAAATAATATTAAACTTCTCTAACTTATACAATAATAATGGGAGAACAAGAAATGCTTCTCACTGATTCCTTGACTTTTGAATAATCACAATTTTAAATCTATATATAGAGGAGATATTTTTCCATGATTTCACGATTGTTTACTGAATGTTTAGAAGGCCCCAGATTTTGTTTCAAGGAAATCATTCCTGATTCTCTGGACATAATTACACTGTCCTACAGTGCAGAGAGATTGCGATGCAGGTATCCATATATAAATACCTGCTCTTATGACATATTGTAATTCTTTAGATAGTATTAGGAATAAAATCAAACTCGATCTAACAAAGAAAAGGAATCCACATATACACTAATGAAAACACAGGAACTAAGAATGCAAATAAATTCCAAACTCCAAATTTCTCCTATGGCTTATGAAGGACTGTGCCAACACCCAGAACAGCAAAAGGGACTTGTTGGGTTTACAAGTTGACAAAAATTGACTCAAATGTTTACAAGATATCATGGGGCAGAGGAATGGTTCATAAAAGTCTAGGATCTAATCCTTCAAGCAGAATGTAACATGCTCCATTCTAAGCCCGATTGGTTAGAGCCTCCAACAATGAAGAAACACAAAAGGAAGACCACTTCAGAGAAATAGGTAATTCCAGAGTTTCATATTTGTCTCTCACCACCCTCTTCCTCTTAATATATATTTTTAGTGATGTATATCCATCATAAATGAACCTATATAAACATGCAGTCTTGAGCAGAAATCACAACCTTAGAAAATAAAGGGGCATGAAATCACACACGGGGCTCATCCACACATCTCCAGCAGAAAATTGATTTGCGATTCATTTTAAAAAATGGCCAGAGAATTTCTGAAACACGACTAATTACTATTATCCATGGATCAACTTTGGTGTGCAATTCCTGACATCCCCAAAAGTTTAAAACAAATCTGTTTTAATAAGACATATTAAAACAATATCTTTTTTATCCAATGTGTGCATTCCCTGGTCTGTGGTATATTCACCATGGTATGCATTCATCTGTTCAATCATTATTAAAACTTTTCAATAGCTCTTTAATAATTATAATAAAAAAAGAAAAACCAGAAGAACCAACAAGTAATTATTCACCTCTCAATCCCTTTGTTGTCACTGTCATGCATAGGTGTGTTTCTAGCTGTCCTTGAACAAATTTTTGTTTATCTATCAGTTTTATTGATATGTTTTCCCATTCTACATCATTTGGACAAAATGAACAAAGAATGTCTTTTTTAAAGCTGTTTAAAGGACTTTATTTTAAAATTATTAACTGAAATAGACAGTAGATTGAAAGAAAATGTTAATTTTAAAAGGCAGTGTATGTAAATTGATAATTCTAAGGAAATCTTTTTCTGTGATTTAACGAGTGTTTATTAAATGTCTAGAAGGCTCCAGATTTTGTTTCAAGGAAACCATTCCTGATTCTCTGGACATCATTGGGCTGTTCTTGAGTGCAGAGAGATTGTGATGCAGGTATCCATATATCAATACCTGCTCTTATGACATAATATAATTTTTTAGAAAGTACTATAAATACAATCAAACTCGATCTTACAAAGAAACAGAATCCACATATACACAAATGAAAACTCAGGAACTCAGAGTGCAAATAACTCTCAACTTCTCCTATGGCTTATGAAAGACCTTGCCAAAATCCAGAATAGAAAAAGGGACATGTAGTGTCCACAAGGTTACAAAGAGTGTCTCATTTGTTTACAATATATCATGGGGGAAAAGGAATGGTTCATAAAATTCCAAGACCTAATCCATCAACAGAGTGTACTGCCATCCATTTTATGCATGCATGATTATAGACTCCGAAGATGAAGAAAAACCAGAGGAAGACCCCTTTAGAGAAATAGTTAATTCCAAATCTTCAGGTTTGACTCTCACCACCCTCTTTCTTTTAATTCATATTTTCATTGATGGATATCAATTATATGTGAACGTAAATAAAACTGAAGTCTAGAGCAGAAATCATGACCTTAGAACATAAATGGGCATAACACATTACAAGTGTCCCATACACACATTTTCAGCAGGAACTTGCATTTTTGTTTTTACAACTTAGCCAGCGCATATTTGAAACACTACTAATAACCATGATCCATACCTCGAATTGAGTGTACGTTACCTGACAATGCCATTATTTTTAAAATGAACCTGTTTTATCAAGACACACTAAACCAATATCCTATGTATGCAATGTGTACATTCCCTGGTCCTTGGTATATTCACAGAAGTTTGCATTCATCACTTTAATCTTTATTAATCGTTTTACATATTTCTATAATAATTATGATAAATAAAGAAAAACCTGAATAACCAAAAAGTAATTATTCACCTCTCAATGCCTTTGTTGTCACTGTCATGCATAGGTGTTTTTCTGGCCATCCTTGACCAAATATTTTTGTTTATCTATCAGTTTTATTGATATATGATCTCATACCACATCATGTGGACAGAGTGAGCAACGAATGGATTTTTAAAGCTGTTGAAAAGGCCTTCATTTTAAAAGTATGAACTGAAATGTATAATAGCTTGCAAGAGAATGTCAGTTTTAAAACCGAATTGAAGATTAATTTAGATTTAATATAATCATTGATGTGAAAGAGATACTATGGCACAAACACATATAAAGGAAAATAATTAGTCTGAAGTAATGAAAATAAATTACAGCAAAATTTTAATTATTATATTTCCCATAAAATGCTTGGACAATATAATCCTTAGGAGTGAAATAAATTTTTTTTGTACCTCACAATTTCCATTGAGGCATGCATTCTTTCTGAGAAAAAAATGCCCTTTTAGGAAACTGCACACACCTCATTGGCCTAAGTTACTACTCATAACAAGATCACTAGAGAAACCATAGTATTTCCAACCAGTGAGCCTCAGAGCAATGGAATCCAAGGGCAAAGAAAGAAATAAGAATAGAATGAGAGCATATTGTCATCTCACTAAAGATCCAACAATAACTATATTCACCAGACACCAGATACATCCCAGATTTGGGCAAAGGATTAAATTTTTAAGCAATGTAATTGAACTTTTGCACTGGATTCCAACAGGGCTCCCAGCGCTGGAGCCTGGCACAATATAATCATGGTCATCCTGCAATTGCTGATCCAGGAAAAATGGCCAGGAATCATTTCTTTGCAAGTGGCCTGGCTTGTCTCCTTTCTGCTCCTCCAAAGCAGGGCCCTTAACTGGGTGCAGCACAAACAGTTCTGGAGACTTAATTATTTGGAGCTTGGGGTCATAGAGAATGGGCTGTTTAGAAAAGACAGCAGCAGTTGAGTAGGCACTGCTAAAAATAGAAAAGAAAGAGGAGAAAAATAAAATCTTGAAAGAAATAAACCAAGCTCTAATTCTCTTTTGCATTGTGGTATGGTGTTGGTTGAAAATTAGAAGTAAAAAACAAATTCACTAGACAACTCAGGACTATGTGGAAAATTTTAAAACACAAGAGACTTCAATACAAACACATCATATACAACCAACTATCCAGCCATGTTGAAGGTAGGGTATGAAAGTGTGTTTTAACCATAAAGTATGATCACTGGCTCATGGAAAAAATGCTGTGATATTTTATCATGATCTGCAAGGAATATTCCACCACATGTCAAGTGATGCTGGAGGAAAGTGGTTTGAGTATTCTGACAGACTGCAAAATGTTTTATTTTTAGTTTACAGATTCTGTTTAGAAATATATATTAAGAAAACCAAGATAATGGCCAATGGGAGGAGAAAATTAGATTTACTTTAGATTAGGACGACGATATTCCCTCATACAGCCATTTGGTGTATTTAAATTTAAGAAAAAATATATTTAACCACTTGGTAAAATACAGATTTTAAAAGAATGGTTAATTATCTCTTTTGATCTACAAATAAATATTTACTAAGACAGAAAAAAATTTTCCACATAACCTGTCAACTCTAATTGGAAATCAAATATTTTAGCCCTTATAAATAGTAAACACTTTAAAAATAAGAATCTTCAAAGAGAAGAATTCCTGTGGCACAGATATTTTACATAATTATTTGGACTTGATTTTCTTCCTAATAGTTACTGAAATAATATTATACCAGTGTAACTTGGAGAATAATAATGGGAGTAGAAGAAATGCTTCTCAGTGATTCCTCCATTTGTGAAAAATCACATTTTAAATCAATAATTCAGAGGAGATCTTTTTATATGACTTCAAAATTGTTTTCTGAATGTTTAGAGGCTCTGGGTTTTTTTTTCAATGAAGTCATTCCTGATTTTCTGGACATCATTTAGCTGTTAACGAGTGTAGAGAGATTATGAAGCAGGTATCCATATATGAATAACTGCTCTTATGAATTATTGTAATTTTTTAGAAAGGAATGGAAATAAAATCAAAGTTATTCTTACAAAGAAACAGAATCCACATATCCACAAATGAAAACACAAGAACTCAGAGTACAAAGAGGTACCAAATCCCAAATTTCTCTGATGCTTTGTGAAAGTCCCTGCCAACACCCAGAAGAGAAAAATTGCATGGGTAGGAGCCACAAGTTGACAAAGAGTGCCTCAACAGTTCATAAATTATCATGGTGGTGAAGATTGTTCATAAAATTCAAGGACCTTATCCATCAAGCAGATTGTACCACCCTCCATTGTATGCACAAGTGATTATACCCTCCCACAATGAAGAAAAACAAAAGGCAGAACACTTTAGACAAATAGGTAATTCCAAAATTTCATGAATGTCTCTCACCACCCTCTTTCTCTTAATATATATATTTTAGTGATGCATATCACTCACACATGAACAGACATAAACTTGAAATCTAGAGCAGAAATAAGGACCTTAGAAAATAAAGGGGCATAACATCTTGCAGTGGTCCCATACACACATCAACAGCAGAAACTTGAATTGTGATTCATTTTAGAAACTGGACACAACATCTTTGAAACATGACAAACTATTATCCATGGTTCCACTTGGGTGTTCAATTCCTGACATACCCTTGATTTTTAAATGAAATCTGTTTTATTGAGACATATTAAACCAAAGTCTTATTTATACAAAGTGAACATAAACAAGTCCTTGATGTATTCAAAGAGGTGTGCATTCATGTCTTCAATCATCATTAAAACTTTTCAATAGCTCTTTAATAATTTTTAATAAGTAAAGAAAATACCATAGAACAAATAAATTATTCACCTCTCAATCCATTTTTGGAAAGTGACATACATAAGTGATTTTCTGGCTGTCCTTGAACAACTTTTTTTATCTATCAGTATTATTGATATGTGAACCCATACTACATCATGGGGAGAAAGTGAAAAAGAATGGCTTTTTTAATGTTGTTGAAAAGGTCTTTATTTTAAAATTATAAACTGAGATGTATATTAGATTAAATAATATGTTAATTTTAAAAGTGAGTGTGGGTTCGGTAAGATTTAATATAATCTATAATATGAAAGGGATAATATGACAAAAACATATGTCTAGGAATATAATTAGTCTGATGTTAGGAAAAGAAATAATAACAAAATACTAATTATTATATTCCCTGTAAAATACTTGGACATTATAATCTCTGGGAGTGAATTAAAATTTTGCTTTATCATGCAATTTCCATTGAGCCATTCATTCTTTCTCGGTAAAAAAATTTCCTCTCTGGAAACTGCACACATCTCATCTGGATAAATTACCACACATAAGAAGATCAATTGGAAAACCATAGTATTTCCAACCAGCAATCCTCAGAGCAATGGAATCAGAAAGTAGATGAAAAAATTAGAATAGAAAGAGAAATTAATGCCATCTCAATGAAGAATCAACATTATCAAAAGTCACTAGACACCAGAAACGTCCCACTTTAGGTCAATGGATAAATTTTCAAGTAACATGAAATTACACTTTTTCATTGGATTCCAAAATGGCTCCCAGGGTTGGAGTTTGGCACATTAAAATCATGGTCATCCTGACATTGCTGACCCAGGAAAAATGGCCACGAGGCAGTTTAAAGCAACTGGCCTGGCTTGTCCTTTTTCTGCTCCTCCAAAGCTGGAGTGCAGCACAAACAACTCTGCAGACTAATTTTGGCAGCTTGGTGGCATGGAGAATGGCCTTTTGAAAAAGACAGGAGAAGGAGAGAAGGCACTGCTTAAAATTGGGAGAAAAAAAGGAGAACAATGGAATCCTGGAAGAAGGAAACCAAGCTCTAATTCTCTTTGCAGTGTGGTGCCATGCTGATTGAAAATTATAAGTGAAAGACAAAATCCAGTAGCCAACTCAGGACTTTGTGGAAAAAATTTAAACACAACAGTCTTCAAAACAGACAGACCAGATACAAACAACTACCCAGACATGTTGAAATCAGGGTATGAATGTGTGTTTTATACATAAAGTATGGTCAATTTCTGGGGGGAAAATCTCCATGATATTTCATCATGATCTGTAAGAAATATTTCACCACATGTGGTGTGATGCTGGAGGAAAGTGATTTGAGTATTCTGAGTGACTGCATAAAGGATATTTTTAGTTTACAGATTCTGTTAAGAAACATATATTGAGAAAAAGAAGAATGTGGCCAATTGGAGGAAAAAATTGGATATAATTCACATTAGGACGACGATACTCCCTCATACACCACTTTTGTGTATTTAAAATTAAGTAAATAAATTTTTAAGTCCTCGATAAAATACAAATTTTAAAAGAATGGTTAATTATCTATTTTGGTCTACAAATAAATCTTTACTTCAACAGAAAGAATTTTTCCACATACCCTCTCAACGTTAATTGGAAATGAAAGTTTTAGCCCTTATAAATAGTAAATTCTTTAAAAATAAGATGCTTCAAAGAGAAGAGTTCACATGGCATGAGTATTTACATAAATTGTGGACTAGATTTTCTTCCTAGTACTTAATGAAATAATATTAAACTACTCTATCTTGCAGAATAATAATGGGAGGACAAGAAATGTTTCTCAGTGATTCCTCAATTTTTGATTAACCACAACATTAAATTGATAACTCAGAGATTGTTTTCCATGATTTCATGATTGTTTTAAAAGAAACAGAATCCATATATACACAAGTGAAAACCCAGGAACTTAAGAGTACAAATATGTCCCAGCCTCCAAATTTCTTCTCTGCTTTATGAAGGAATTTGACAACACCCAGTAGAGATAAAGTGTTGGCAAGGCAGCCGCTGATTGCCGCCGCCAGGTGGTCCCTTGGCGATCTGGCAGTTGGGGGACGAAGGGAGGGTTGTGAGGCTCACTGGGCTCAGGCGTCCCCTAGCGCTGCGATCCCTGGGCCGGGGTCTGCATCTCTGGACCACAGACGAGAGTGGAGAGACAGATGCTTCATAGTTACCAGCAGATGATGAGAAACGAATACGGAGTCAACGCACACTCCAGAGACAAGGTTGTGCTCTAAGTCTGAGTTTATTGGGTGAGCTCTGATATTTATACAGAGTGGGAGGGCTGAGTGGGGCGGGGGATGGGAAGGTATACTGGGCAGATTCTGTTTGGCTGGGATGGGTTTATGTCCATATAAGATATGGAATGAGTATGAGAGAATGGGGGCAGGGCTGAGCTGTGGTGGCCATCTTGAAGCACATGGCAAGGAGAGGTCACTACCGGTGTCAGGAGCCAATTGACTACGGTAGCTATGAAAGCGTCTGTCCCCGGTTGGTTGCGGCAATTGGCGCCAAGACGGTGTCTAAACCTCGGTTTTCATGGGCATTGCGCTTGGCGCTTCTGCACCGCCTCGGCCCTCCCCCTACATATTCTCCAACATAAATTCTTTAAAATTAATAGGCTTCAGTGATATGAGTCTGTGTGGAATGACTTTTTCAAATAAATTTTTGGAAACAATTTTCTTCCCATTTGTTGATGAAATAATATTAAACTACTCTAATTTGGGGAAAAATAATCGGTGGAAACCACGTTCTTCTCAGAGATTCCTCCAATTTTTTAATCACAAATTTAAATTGATAGTTCAGAGGAAATCATTTTACATGACTTCATGATTGTTTATTGAATGGCTAGGAGGCTCCAGTTTTTGTTTTAAAAAGCCTTTCCTGATTTTCTGGATATCTTTGTGTCATGCTCCAGGGCAATGGAATTGTGATGTTGGTATCCATATATATATATATATAAGTGTTCTTATGTCATATTGTAATTTTTAAGAAAGAATTGGAAATAAAACCAAACTCATTCTTACAAAGAAAGCAGAATCCACCGATACTCAAACAAAATGCTAGAACTCAGAATAAACAACTCTGAAACTCAAAATTTCTCCTATGGCTGGTGAAAGTCTCTTCTGACACAGGAGAGAAAAGTCACTGGTAAGGTCCATTGGTTGACAAAGAGGTTGTCATGTATTCACAAGATATCATGGGGAAGAAGAATGGTTCATAAAAATAGGGAGCCTGTTCATCAAGGAGAATGTACCGCCATCCATTCTATGCACACGTGATAATAGAATTTGAAAATTAAAAAAAGACCACTTGAGAGAAATAGGGAATTACAAAATTTCCTGTTTGACTCACACCACCCTCTTTCCAGTCAACAATTTTTAGAGACGAATGTCATTCATACATGTACATACAAAAACTTGTAGTGAAGAATAAAACACATGACCTTACAAAATAAAGGGGCATAATTCGTTACAGGGAGCCTATGCACATATTTC
>JAQZBX010109515.1:0-10456 GCA_029593785.1 Cabassous unicinctus
ATTTTTTTCAATTTTTTGTGTTTTATTTGTTATTTTAAAACTATCATTATTATTTCATTTCCTTATTAATTTTATTTGGTTATTTGTTTGTTTCATTTTTGAAGAACTTTTGAATCACAGAAGGGTTACAACTGTGGCAGGGGAGTATCATTGGTGCAGGGTGTTAGTGATGGGGGATGCATGGGAGGAGATTCACCTGCGGCATACCGCAAAGGCATATGAATGTGTTCAAGTGTTAATGAGGCATTGTCATGGTGGATGAAGATCCACACAATAATCAAAAGAATATCAAATTCCCATCCTGGGGAGCTCTGCCACATTCTCTAATGGGACAGCAAGAATTCTCCAAGTACTAAGGCAGTGCCTAGTGAAGGAGAATGGATAATTGGTATTGATGACTGTGCTTATGAATCTTTTTTTTTCAAAGTGAAACTTAGCCTAGTATTATATGTTGCCTAAGATTTATCACTGGAGAGCTTCCTTGTTGCTCAAATGTGGCTTCTCTCTAAGTCAAACTCAGCATATAAATACATTACCTTCACCCAGTATTGGACATGACTTCCAGGGATTAGCTCCCCAGCACAGAGGGATTATTACCTAGCAATCCCTAGCAATGCACCTGGATTAAAAGGGGGAAGGGCTAAATCAAATGAGTTTTTATGGATAAGAGTTTCAAAGTGAGTCAGGAGGTCATTCCAAATGTTGCGCTTTTGCATGTCTCAGCAGCATCTCATTGACTGCCACAATAAATGTTGCCTCAAATAGCAGGACTCCTGAGGCTTGTGGAGACATCCAGACACTAAAGGCAGAGCAGACAGGTCAGGAGTTAGGCGCCCTGCCAGAGGGCCCTACTTTGGAATTTATGCTCCCCAATGTGACAATTAGACTCAGTTGTGGTTTCCCTACACATGGTTCTACTGCCACTTCTATTTGAACAAGTTAGTACTATACTTGATAGGTGTATGTCCAAGAGACTTAAATCTTAAATCTTTGGGGTCTCTATGCACCAGTTGGGCCTTGAATCTCAGCTGAGTTGCAGCAACTACTCTCCAGTTCATTGGACTCACCCAGGACAACTAAAGAGATGATGATGGACAATGCCCATCCCAAGGAACAGGGAGAGTCTGCAAGTGCAAGGTAATTAGTGCCATCCATCTGCCCCATGGGATAAGCTCTCTCTCAATTAGAGGCAGAGTGACATCACCATGCCAGAATCCTCAGGATTGGGGAATGAATGATGGACTAAAGTAGACGGACTGTTATTCTACTATAGAATTATTGTTATTATAGCAATGGAAGAACTTTTATCATTGATGTGGAGACAGTAGCCACCAGAGATTCTGAAGGTATGGAAGGGAAAAACAAGAGCAATATGGTGACATTTTCAGGACACTGGAATTTTCTTGAATGATGTTACAATGATGGATACAGGCCATTTATTTTGTCATGGCTTACAAAATTGTATGGGATAGAATATAAACTATAATCCATGCTTAGTGGCAATGCTCCAATATATGTTCATCAATTGTAACAAATGTTACATTAATGAAGGAGGTTGTTAATTTGGAAAAGTGTGGGAGAGGTAAGGAGTGGGGCATATGTGAATCCCCTATATTTTTTATGCAACATTTCTGCAATCTAAAGTATTTTTTAACAAATTAAATAAAAAGTATTAAGAAATATTACTATTTAAAATCATTTCACATCCATAGGATTAGATTAACATTAAGACCATGTTTTTCTGGGATACCCTAACACCATATATCTGATAAAGTTTTAATATCCAGAATATATAAAGAACTGGTACAATTCAACAACAAAAATGCAAATAACCAAATTTAATAATGGACAAATGACAGGAATATATATTCTATCAAAGATATACAAATGGCCAATAAGCAAAAGAAAAAAATGCTCAAAACCAGTGTTCATTAAGGAAATGAAAATAAAAACCACATTGAGATACCACATCAAACCCACGACGTTAGCTATTTTCAAAAACAGAAAATATCAAAGGTTGGTAAAGGTGGAGAATTTGGAACTCTTATATATTGCTAGTGTGATTGTAAAACTGTGCAGCATCTATGGAAAACAGTTTGGCAGTTCCTTAGAAAGTTGAACATAGAATTTCCACATGATCCAGCTTTTCACTTCTTTGTATTTATCCAAAATAATAGAAAGCTGGGATTCAAACAGATATATATATATACAACAATCACCATAGTAGCATTATTCACAATAGCCAAAATGTGGAAGCAACTCAAGTGTCCATAAATGTATGAATGGTTAAACAAAATGTGGAGTATATATATACACTGAGATATTATTCAGCGATGAAAGGGAATGAAGTTTTGATATATGTCATTTCATGGATTAACCTTGCAGACATTATATTGAGTAAATTAAACCACACACAGATAGATGAAATTTGTGTGATCTCCCTTACATGAAATACCTAGAATAGGTAAATTCATAGAGACATAGAGTGGAGTACAGGTTACCAGGGATAGTCAGGGAGTTATAGCTTAAGGGTGCATGATTCAAGTTTGAGGTATGAAAAATTTTGGGTTATGAGTGTGGGTGATTATGGTAGAATTCTGTGATTTTTTTAAATATCACTGAATTGTACACTTGAAAAATGATGCAACAGGAAATATTGAATTTCATAGGTTACTAAAATAGAAAATTTTAAATACATATTACATATAAAAAACTTTGTTTTGCTTTCTAGGGAGCACATTATAATCTATTTGCTTTAAAATAGAAATAGGTATGCCAGAACAGTTCACTTTTGTATAGTTAGCTTTTTAATCTTATCCAGGAAAGTTAAATATACTAAACATATTTGTTGACTAGCTGAGAATGAAAGATAGAAAGAAAGAATGAACTAATTAAATCTCCTTACCAAAAATTCAGGCAATGCTTTAATCATACTCTAATATTATTTTAACTTTATGAGAAATAATGAAAACAGGCATATTATTCTTTAAAATATTCACTCCATTTAGGCAGAACACAGCATTTACTTCTTGATATTTCTTATTCTTAATTTGGGTTTGGCATATTTTAAGCTCCTAAATAATATAATGAATTAAATGACAAATTGTGGAAAACCAAGAAGATATTATTAAGACTGTTAGCAGCTCAAAGCTACTCAGCGCAATGAATTTAAAATCTTTGAAGCTCTTTTTTTGTGGTACAAATATTCACATGAATCATGTTGCTGCTGCTTCTGTGACTTAGGCCAAATCACGGTCTGCACCACGTACTATACAAGCTCAAAACAATAGATTCATTACCTCTTTAGCTCTGAAAATTTCTTTTTCTGTTTAACATTCCTTAAACATTTTAAAGTTTTTGTGTTTAAAACTACTGTTTTTACACTAAATATTGTTGATGATTTCTATTACAGTTCAAACTCTCATTTGGAAATTTATGATTAATTTTACAAGGAATATTTTACACTTCTAAGATGTGAATATGTTATTCAAGAAAATTATCTTGGGAAACTAGACAATATTCTGACATATTTTTTATTTTTGTATCTAATGTAATCTCAATTACAAAATTTCACTTCTAAAAATACTTGAAAGACCCTATTCACAACACACGCATTGGTAAAAGAAATAAATAAACACCATATGTCTATCACTGACCTTTAATCAAGTTTTATAATATACACTTTATTTATTAAAATAAATATCATAAAACAAATAAGTTATGTTTCTATTGACTCAAACCTCTCCTTTTCCATCTATAGGCAAATGATATGAATTTCATGAACACTTAGTGTTTTCCAAAACTATCCTTATTGTAATTACTAATATGTAATTGGATATATAAACTAGATAGGTAAACAGATAAATGATAGAATTTTCCTAGTTTTTTAGTTTCATACTTTGTCTTATTTAATTAATAAAATGTGTGTCATTTTGTGTTTCTTTTTTTTTTCACTCAGCAGTAAAATTTTGAGATATACTTCTCACCCTCAGATAATTTTTTTTAATTTGAACACAGCTTCACTTTTATTTCATGGAATATGATCATTTGTTGAATTGAAACATTGAGAATGGGAATGTGGTTCTGGTACAAATTCTGAATAAAAGGCCACCATTCCCAACTCACCCATGACCACTAAAAATAACTAGTTCATATTTCCAGATGTAAGACATCTCCTTTATCACAGCAGAAGATGCTTAAGAACATTATTAACTATAAATTCTATAGGAAAGACCTTTATTGGCAAATTATAAGTTTTTACTAAAACTAGTATAGTTTACACTTGATTAATATTCAGCAAAAGATGCGTGAGAGAAATTAAAATAAATCTTAGTTTTTGTTTTATTTTGTTTTGCTTTCATTTGCAATCTGAGCTAACCCAGGACTCCTTTACAACAGAATGCAAAGAAGATACCCATGAGGCAATCCCACTGCTGTGAATAACTAGATTTTAGAAAAAGCTTATTCCAAGAGAATGCACATATTTTGAAGTTAGTATCACACTTAACATGTAACTTAAAGTTAGGAAAGAAACTTTCTGGAAACCACAGTTTGTTTCCATGTCAACTTTGGAAATGAAAATTTTTCTTACAGGTCTCGCCTGGATAGGAAGGGTTCATTGGTATAGGCTTGGTGCAGAGGGCATGTAAAAGCCAACCCCAGGCCTGGCCCTTTGTTGAGCATCTCCATTAGAGGTGCCTAGTTATGGGCAGAATGTTTCCCTTTTGATTACAATCATCATGTGAAATGATTCTGGAGTCTACTCAGGTCTTCTTTCATTCTCTATGAAAATGCCCAAGCAACTTTGCTTTATGCAGTAGGGTAAGTATCCAGTCCTTCGAAGCCAGGGAGAAAGGGCTGAAGACCCATCAGGAAGAAGAGGGCTGGCTGCTGTAGATGGTCATCATGTGGCTTAAAGACCGGCTGCCTGATCTGGCCTTAGAACAGAGGAATTCTCCACCATGACAGAGGCAGTCATTTATAGAAGTGTTAGGGGTTCTCTCCTTCCATATGCTAGGGGAAAATTTAAAAAAAAGTAAAGGATGGGGGTGATTGCCTTTATCTATGTAGAAAATGACAGGGAAGATAGAATAAGATGTCCCTTTACTTCAAGGCAGTAAAATAACTAATCCCAACACAAAATAGAAGTTTTCTTCAGGAAGTATGCTTAAGATGATTTGGTGGTGGCCCTTATCCACAATTTGAAAATGTTTAGGTATGAGATATAATGACTAATCTCCATGAGTCTATGCCTAATTATAGTGAAGAGACACTTTTTTTATGTTCTATATGAAAGGTGTCAGAGAGGAAAAAAATGGATAACATCAAAATGTTTGGAAATATATCCAAGGCTGTTCTTCATTCTGGTTTTATGCTTTTGAAGAACCTTTTTGCTGAAACCTTCAGAACTAGTTTCCTTTGGACTGGGTGTAGGTTTAAAGTATTCTTATTATCAGTTATCAAGGGAATAATAAAGTTGAACTCCTCTGATAAGCCAACCTTTCATGATAGCTTCTGATCATATTCTCACTTCTTGGGATAGTCACAAGGACAGGGATGGTACTCCTTAAGAGCTGGGCTATGATAGGTATTTACACAAACTTGTTTGCTGATGAAGGATGCCAGTATTGTTCTTAAGGTCATGCATCAGAAGAGGACTTTTAAGATTGCTACATAAATACAAATGCATTGCTACTCTGCTAACAAGAGGTTTCTTTTGCCTGAAGGGCCTATTATTTATAGGCTGCAGATTGTGACCACAAATAGGCAAAAGTCAAAAAATTTAATGCCACACTTTCAGATGAAAGGCTTTGTTATTTTACACCATTTCCTGACCCCCCTAAATCAAATTAGTCCTTTTTTCTTGCTTCAAAATATGTTAATTAATTTGCTTTATAAAAAGTCAAGTGTCTTGTGGCTTCAACTATTTCCCTGGAGATACCAATGCAAAGGGATGAATTTAAGTATAAAAATTATTTAATTAATATTTTTAACTAATTATTTCTGTAAAATAAAAGGAGAGCTCATGCTGGACCTGTTAAAATGATCATGTCCAGGCTTTCTTTCCTTCCTCTTTCACTCTCTCCTTTCCTTTTCTTCTTTCCCTCGTTCCCTCTTACCTACCTTTTCTCTTACTCTCTTTTGCCAATTTCCTCTACTCAAAATCAACAGCATTTGTGGAGATTCAGTCCTCAAACTGGTGGCCGAGAAGAAAAAGAAGAATTGCATCACCCCCTTGAAGTGGGTGAGTTGTGGAATTTGTCAGGAGACCTCAGATACTGAACTCCCACTGCACTAGCCAAGGTCTTTACAACAGGGTGAAGCCCAGAGTGGTGGAGCACTAGGTGGAGGAAGCCCACTGCTTGGCCATATCTATATCTTATTCCACTCTGCAAATTATACAGAGTTAACAAATTGCCAACAAAAACCAAAAGGATACATTTTCTAAATTACAGAAATGTGTATAAACCAAAGAATGGCCAGCATATTTCATGGAAAAGACCCGAAAATGTTAAGGGCCTATAAGTGTAAGACAAGACACACTGCATAAATAAGAAAAGAGAATAACTTAAAAGTATAATATTAACAAATAAATGTTTATCAAAGAGATAATTGTAAACAAAACAAAGGGACAACATACAATACACAGAAAAATAAATATTAATAAAGTACTTTATATTGATAATACATATAAGTTAAAAATGTCATAGCAATTATGGATGTAGAAGAAAAAAGAGATTTTAATTATTTGAATAAATTAATAAAAAGTGAAGAATCTGTGAGAATTCCTTAAAAATTTAATCATATAAAAGATGTTGAACTTTAATATTTGAAAAATTATTGAAGAAAACGATCAAATATAATACTACAATTAAAACATAAATATAAATTAAAAGAATACAAATCACTAGAAGGCAAAAATATATCTCACAATTGCTTAAGTTTAAATAAAAATAATAAATATAGGAACATGAAGAAAACATTCTTTCTTGAATATATACTGAATAGCAATTCCAGATTATGTAGAGGTATTTTTAAAAGGAAATATTAGTTAATACTGAAAATGTTCCGGGTTTCTATTTGGAATAATGGAAATGCTTTGGTACATTTCATATACAAGATTTGTCTAGAACACCATGAACAATGCTCTTAAAAATGACTAAGATAATTCTATTTTATTTAATAATTTAAAATATTTTCCAGATTTTCTTCAATGTTTTCATACATTTTTACTATAACATGATTTAATAACTATATTTTACTTTGTTCTAAGATCAAATATTGAGTAATATTTTTCCTCCTTTCTTATTTAGTTACTTTATCAATAAGATTAGCCAAAAATATTTATAAAACATTAGCAAAAATTCTCATAACCAAAGGTATTGCATATTTAAAATATTGTAAGATGGTAAGATTTCTGATGGTCATGGACAAAATTTTTTAGTATTACATTAAATTCTTTCCAGTTTTCATATGATTTTATCTTCAAAATAACTCTATGGATACAGAATTATTTGCCTGCTTTAGTTGAGGAAACTAGATTTCAACTTTTAGTTACTTAGTAAGGAATGTACAGCAAAAGAGCTGAAATATCTGGAAACTAAAACCTGGATTTTCTACTCCAAAAAGTTATACTTTTTAAGACTATGCTGAATTTCTTCATTACAAAATAAATTGATTAAATTTCTGAAAGAGTACTTCATAATAATATTCTTTGAAATTGGAATATATATGGGAATTTTATAATATAATTTAAAGTTTAGTAACATGGTTTTTCTATTTCATACTAATAGTCCAGAAATCACATATATTGAAAGCATAGGATTAAAACATGTTTCATGGCTTTGAATTACGATGAAGATTTCTGAAAACATATTCTTTGATATGTTCCAGAATATGCATGGTCTAATAGAGAAAGGTTCAATTCAAATGTAAACTAATTAAAGGATGCTAGTGTATATAGCAAGAAATCAAGTAAATAACCAAATAGAAAAAAAGAAAAGATGCATTTAAATATTCAGCATTACTGTCACTTCTATTTCTTGGAAACCTTTCTCTTCTGCATGATTCTAATGAAAGCATATTTCACCTCTTTGTTCCTAAGACTATAAATGAGTGGATTCAGCATGGGAATCACCATAGTATAAAAGAAAGAGGCCACATGATCCTTTTCGAAGGAATGGGACTTCTTTGGTTTTAAATAAGCAAAACTTGTAGTGTCATAATAGATTTGCCTCCCAGAAGGTGGGAAGCACAAGTAGAGAAGGCTTTGCACTTTCCTGTAGGGGAATTAATTTTCATGATAGACAAAATAAATATGTAAGACACAGAGATTGTGCTAAGAGTCACCATTATGTCTAAACTACCACAAAACACTCTCATGATTTCAGCATCATGAATGTCAGTGCAGGACAGGGTTAAAATTGGAGTTATGTCACAGAAAAAGTGATAGATTATATTGGAGTCACAGAAATGCAATCTGTTCATGAAAAGAAGGATGACTAATGATTTAATAAAACTAATCAGGTAGGACCCAGTGATGAAGGTACAGCAGAGTCTCCTGGACATAACAACCTGGTAGTGAAGAGGGTTGCAGATAGCTACACAGCAGTCATAGGCCATTGACGAGAGAAGGAAATATTCAGTATAGAGAAGAGGAAAAGAAAAAACATCTGTGTGAAGCAGTCCCTGATTGAGATATTCTTGTTGGAAGACAGTATGTTCTCTAAGGTTTTAGGTGTGATGACCGTTGAGTAACTGAGTTCCAGGAATGACAGATGACTGAGGAAAATGTACATGTGGGTGTGAAGCTGGAGATCCAGAGGTATTATCACTATTATCCCTGCATTTCCCAGCAGGGTAATCAGGTATATCAGGAAAAATAACATAAAAAGGAAAAGCTGGATCACTTCAGAGACTGTCAAGCCAATAAGGATGAAGTCAGGCACATTTGTGTTATTCCTTCTTTCCATAACAGAAATCAAGCATCATAAACTGTTGAGAAATCAAAGGTGATTGTAAGTACAAATGAGTTCAAAACTGTTTTTATATATAGGAATGATCTGGCATTTAAAAAAAAAAACTCAATTTTTTTAGAAATTCATAATAAAATTATTTTGTAAAATATGTCTGAAAAAATCTTATTTTTCTCATCCAATTAAAAATTAGGCAAGTGTAAATATTTGGAGATTATATAATAGAGAAATTTATATATATGGACATATGTATTGCATAATTAGAATGATCATGACTTTGTTAGAATAATTTCACCTCATTAGTGCATTTATCTAGATGTAAAAATATACATAGGTATGATTCTTATACACAATTTTAGATGAGAAAAAGGGCACAAAAGTTATTTACCTAGAAACACAACCATAAAGTATTATTAGCCCAGTGATTCTAACAAGATTGATTGTGTCCAGATCAAACTCATAACTTGTATTTAATTTCAGCAAATCAATAAACAATACTAGGTATCTAATAAGCTATGATAGAGAGTTTTAATGCATCATTTACTTTTTTTTTCTATCCAATATGAGTTGGTAAAAATGACAGATCAATTATTAAAAACTCATTGTATTGATATTAGAGAGCACACATTACTATGAATTTTCAGATATATTTAACAGATTAATCAAATTTCTTCCAAAAATTATATTTTCTCAATATGTACATTGCTCCATGATTCTGATTGTATCAGTTCTATATCTCTGTTTCTATACCTTCGAGAATTACCTAGGTAAATTCTACCTGTTATATATCTTTATATGCACATCCTTCTAATATCACCATCTTCTTTAGATAAACTAAAATGTTCTAACTTTGAGATTAAAAATATGTTGAAAAATTTCTGCCAAAGTTGTTGAAAATTTCTTTCAGTATTATCTGTCTAGAAATATCTCAACTTCTAGAGTTTTATCACAGAGAAAATACATAAACCATTTATGAAGCCTGATATTTCTGTGATAGAGCATTTGTTTCCTCTGTGTTAACTTATGATCAGCTTTTAGTCCAAAATTTTTTTTGAAGTCAAATAAATCAAAGAAAAATTTTGTACAGATTTTTTTTCAAATAGAAACTTCACGAGGAAATTATGTCTGACATGTATTCTAGGGAGCTGCTCTGAAAATGAGCAGAGCAGAGTATTCCTTGTTGTTCTCCCTGATAATGCCAAGGCACCTCTTATATTGAGTATTGTGTGTAATGCAGTATTTGGTCATCTCTGGGACTAATTTGCAAGGAAGATTGCAAATTACTAATTTGCAAGGAAGATTGCTTGCCATGATGCCAAGGATGAAAGCTCAAGGACTAATGCATCTGTGTCAGGTTTGTAACAGAAATTTGCCTTCCCCTTAGAAGCCACATAATGTTGAGCAGCATTTTTGGTATTCCTTTGTGATGTTCTAATTTATGACTGGGTAAAACAGTAGGTATTTCTAGAAGAAATGCTTAA
>JAQZBX010109516.1:0-10455 GCA_029593785.1 Cabassous unicinctus
GACTTGTAATTGCCTCAGTCATCAAAAACAACTCAACTAAGAAGAGCCAAGGGCCACACGGCTTCACAGGTGAATTCCACCAGACATTCCAGAAAGAGCTAACAACAATCCTGCTTAAGCTCTTCCAAAAAATAAAAGTAGAAAGAATATTGCCTAACTCATTCAATGCTGCCTACATTACCCTAATACCAAAGCCAAACAAAGTTGCCAGAAGAAAGGAAAATTACAGACCAATCTCCCTAATGAACCTAGATGCTAAAATCCTCAGCAAAATACTTGCTAATCACATTCAACAACATATCAAACGAATTATAGAAGATTACCAAGTGTGTTTCATCCTGGGTATGCAAGGATGTTTCAACATAAGAAAATCAATCAATGTAATACACCACATAAACAGACTGAAAGGAAAAAAGCACATGGACATCTCTATAGATGCAGAAAAAGCATTTGACAAAATACAATACCCTTTCATGACTGAAAATACTGCAAAAGATAGGAATAGAAGGAAACTCTCTGAACATAATAAAATGTATATATGAGAACACACAGGTAACATAATCTTCAATTGTGAAATACTAAAAGCTTTCCCTCTAAGATCAGGAAAAGACAAGGATGCCCACTATCACCGCTCCTATTTAACATTGTGTTAGAAGTACATGCTCAAGCTCTGAGGCAAGAAATAGATATAAAAGGCATCCAAATTGGAAAGGAAGAAGTAAACATTTCTCTATTTGCAGACAATATGATCCTATACAAAGACAGCCCTTAGAACTATAAATGAGTTCAGAAAGTTCCAGGCTAAAGGATCGATGCTCAAAAATCAGTAGCATATCTGTATACCAATAATGAGCAATCTGAGGGGGAAATCAAGAAACAAACACCATTTACAAAAGTAACTAAAAGCGTCAACTACCTAGAAATACATTTAACCAAAGATATAAAGGATTAATATACAGAACACTACAGAACACTGTTAAAGAAAATCAAAGACTTAAATAAATGGAAGAATATTCCCTGTTCATGGATAGGAAGACTAAAGATCATTAAAATGTCTAACATACACAAACTAAACTACAGATTTAATGCAATCTCAATAAAAATCAACACAGCATTTTTTAATGAATTGGAAAAACTCACTATATAATTTATTTGGAAGGGCATTAAGCCCCACATTGCCAAGGGCATATGGAAAAATAAAAATAAAATTAAAGGTATTACACTACTTGACTTTAAAACATACTATAAAGCTACAGTGGTCAAAACTGCATGGTATTGGCACAAGGATAGACATACCTAACAATGGAACTGAATTGAGAGTTCTGATATACAGTCATCTCATATTTGACAAGTCCACCAAGTCCACGCAGTTGGGAGGAAATGCCTTCATCAACAAATGGTGCTTGGAGAACTGGATATCCATATTAAAAGAATGAGAGAGGAATATCATCTAACACCTTATACAAAAATCAATTCAAGATGGATCAAAGGTCTAAATATAAGAATCAAGAATATAAAGACCTTGGAAGACAATATAAGGAAGCATCTACAGGACCTTGTAATAGGAAGTGGTTTCATGAACTTCACACCTAAAGCATGAACAGCAAAAGGAAAAATATATAAATGGGATCTCCTCAAAATTAAAATCTTTTGCACCTCAAAGAACATTACCAAGAAATTAAAAAGGCAGCATACAGAATGGGAGAAAATATTTGGCAACCATATATCTGATAGGAACCTAATATCCTCCATATATAAAGAAATCCTATACCTTCACCATAAAAAGACAAAGAAGCCATTTAAAAAATGGGCAAGTGACCAGAAAAGACACTTGTCTAAGGAAGATATACAAATGGCTATAAAGCACAAGAAAAGATGCTCAGCATACCTGGCTATTAGGGAAATGCAAGTCAACCCTATAATGAGATAACATTTTACACCCATTAGAATGGAGGCTATAAAAAAAAAACAACAGCAGACTATACGTGTTGGAGAGGATGTGGAGGAATGGGAAAACTCATCCACTGCTGGTGGGAATGTAGAATGGTCAAGCCATTGGGGAGGAAAGTTTGGTAATTCCTCAGAAAACTAACTCTAGAACTTCCTTATGATCCTGCAATTCCACTGCTGAGTAAATACCCCGGAGACTTGAAAGCAAAGACATGATCAGATATGTGTACACCAATATTCATAGCAGCATTATTCACTATTGCCAAAAGTTGTAATCAACACAGGTGCCCATCAATAGATGAATGGATAAACAAAATGTGGAACATACATACAATGAAATGTTACTCAACTGTAAAAAGGAATAAAGTGCTAACAAATGGGATAACATGGATGGATTTTGAGGACATTATGTAGAGTGAAGCAACAAGGCATTGCAGAATGAGGAGTACATGACCTCATGGGTATGAATCAAGGAAATTGAGCAGTCACAGAGAGATATTGTCTGGAAGATATGTTTACAAAAATAGAAAGAGAGAAGAAGATTGTGAGCCATCACTCTTATGTACATAATTTATGGTAAAGTGAAAGTTTGTAGTTCATATTGAATGGATAGGATATGAGGGTAGTGATATTATTGGGTTGGGTGGTGCAGGGTTGTGAGGTGGTTAGACTGGGAAGTGTGGGTTAGAAGTTTCAGGGTACTTGTTGCAAGAAACTATGAATCTTGTCATCCTACGTGTCAAGCCAATGGGTTGCCATGGGCCTCAGGGGAATGGGAAGGGAGGAATACAATGGATTGAACAGGGGGTATTTAGTGGTCATTGGAGTTGTTCTGCATGATCTCACAGTGATGGACACAGGACATGGTAAATATCATCAAAATTTGTAAAAGTGTACAGTCTAAAGTGTAAACCGTAGTGTAAACCATTGACCATGCTTTGTTGCTATGTTTCACTATTTGTATATCAGTTATAACAAAGCTACCATCTGCATGTAAATAGGTATTAATATGGGTGGGGAGGAAAGCAGGAGAATGTTGGGTATATGAGAGTATCCTGTATTCTGTGTATGACTTTGCTGTGGCCTAAAACTTCATTTATAACAAAATGAAAAATAGTGAGAACTGGGGAATGAGTGGGGGAAGTTGCCATGGTACAGACAGGACATGAAATATTGCAGTGATGAAAGGCAAAATTGCAATAAAAAATTGTTTTTGATATTTTTCATTTTTTAAATATCCAAATCTTAATTTTATTTTATTTTCAGTTTTTAAAAATTTTTATGTATTTTTTCTCTTATATTTAACATTATTATTATTTCATTTTCCTATTACTTGTATTCAGCTATTGTAATGGCTTCATCTTTGAAGAAGCTATGGATCACAGAAGGGTTACAACTGGAGTGGGGTAGGATATTTGGTGTGGTGTATCAGGGATGGGGGTGCATGGGAGGAAGCTCACCTAAGCATATATATAAGATATATAAAAATGTTCAGATGTTCACAGGGCATTGTCATGATGGGTGGAGAATCATACAATAAAGGAGAAAATGCTGAATTCCCATGCTGGAGTGCTCTGCCACATTCTCTAAGGGAGTAGCAACAGACCCCCATGTGCAGAGGCAGTGACTGGTGAAGAGGATGATCCACTGATGGGCAATTGATATTGATGACTAGTCTTATGAGTCTTTGCTCTTGAAATTGAAACTTAGCCTATTGTTATGAAGTGCCTAAGGATTGATTCCTGATAGCCTCCTTGTTCCTTGGATGTGGCCTCTCTCTAAGCCAAATTCAGCATCTGAATGCCTTTCCTTCCCCTCAGCATGAAACATAACTCCCAGGAATGATCCTCCCTGGCACCAAGGGATTTCTACCAAGCACGAACTAGCAATACAATTGGAAAATGACCTCTAATAAAAGGGGGAAAAGGGAAAGAGAAATGAGTTTATATGGCTATGAGACTTCAAAGTGAGTCAGGGGTCATTCCAGAGATAACACTTATGCACATCTCAGCAGGCTCTCATAGACTTCCAAAGTGGATACCACCCCAAAGAGTGGGGATCCTGAGGTCTCTGGAGACACCCAGGTCCTATGGTAGTGCAAATAGCTTTGGTGTTTGGTGCCTTCCTACTGGGACCTATTTTGGAATTTGTGCTCCTGAGAGTGACAGAGTTGGACTCAATTATATCTTCCCTTCACATGGCTTATTGGTCCCTTCTATTTAAACCTATACTTGGTGTTGTAGTTTGTAGGTGTACATCCAGAGACTCGAGTCTTTGGGCTGTCCATGTGCCAGCTCAGCCCAGAACCTTGGTGGACCTACTCTATAGTTTATTAGACTCACCCAGGACAACTGGTGGGAGATGATGATGGACAACAGCCATTCCAGGGAACAGAGAAAGTCTACTCCTGCAGGCTGGATAGTCCAATGCATCTTTCCCATAGGATATAAGCCCCATTTCAATTTGAGGTGGAGTGGACATCACCATCCCAGTATCCTCAGGATTGGGGGAAGAGATATGGTCTAGAGTGGACTTACTGGTATTGTACTATTAGACATATTGTGATTCAAGCATTGGAAGAAATTACAACACTGATGTGGAGTCAGTGGCTACTGGAGGCTCTGTGGGTAGGTAGATGGAAAAACAGTTGTAAAATGAGGGCTTTTTCGGGACTTGGGAATCCTCCTGAAGGACATTGCAATGACAAATATAGGCTATTTCATATCATCACATATCATGCAGAACTGTGTGGAGAGACTGTAGGCTACAATGTCAGCTATGGTCCATGATTAATAGTAAAACTCCAGGACATGTTTATCAATTGCAATTACTGTGCTACGCTAATGAAGGATGTTTATGTGGGAAGTTGTAGGAGGTGTGGGAAGTGGGACATATGGGAATCCCTATATTTCTTGTGTAACATTTGTGGAATATAAGTAGCTTTTAAAAAATAAACAAAATTTTTTTAAAAATGTAATATAGTCTGGAACAGGACCCCAGTCCTCAATCTGCATGACTGAGTCAGAAACTAGTCTGTGAGGCTGAAGTGTTCAGCCATGTGCCCAGTACAGCATGAACATTCAGGATATGCTGTCCTCCATGCTAAACCACCTGCCATCTCCATGGATACAGAGAGGAAAGAAAAAGTATTTTTGTCTTGTAGGAACCTTTCTGAAGAACCCTCCTAATCAGTATTGGAGGATGTGCAAAGCCTAGTTTCCACTGGGTGGTAAGAAGAGCCCCAAGGAGAAGCCCCAGGGGTCCCCAGGAGAAGAAGGTTTGAGTCCAGGAAGGAGGCCCAGAAAGGGGCCAAGGGAGGAATCCCAGAGATGTGCCTCTTGGAAAGACTACAAAGAGGAGCCTCTTGTGGTCACCCCCATTCTTAGTGTTTCACCATGCATCCCATCAGCAGCAGTTAAAATTCCCTACATGAACCTGGAGGACATGTAGAGAAAAACCTTTCTGTCACACCTCCCCTTCAGATAAGGGGCAGATTCCACAACCTCCCATCTGCACTGCGGTTTCCCTGAGGCCCTACACCCCAGAGTATGATATCTCATATCCCAGAGGAGTCTCTGTACCACAAGGGGGTGTTAATCTGATCCTGGAAGCTATCCCATTCTAGAGGAGGCCCAATGCAGAGGATACCCTACCACAAAGGAGACCCTTCCCCAGAGGAAACCCTGAGTCCCTAGGGAGATGCCATATCCCCATGAGTCCCCACCCCAGAGGAGACCCAGCACCCCTGCAAAGGCCATAAATGCAGGGGAGAACCCACGGCCCAGTGGAGGCAAGGTGGGTGATCTCCTTTCAATCAAAACAGCAGCATCTTTGTCCATCCCAAACCTCTGGGACTCTGGGGAGACCTGGGGAGGGGAACTGAAGATGTGGGGGAAGAGGAAGGGGAGGAAACAGGAACCAGCAAATAGTGCCTGCCCTGCACAGGTTCCTGTCCACTTCTCCTATCTACTGTTCCTCCTCTCATCTATGCCTCCTCCATTTACATCCTATCTCCCTGTCCTTCCTTTCTCCTGTCTTTGCATGCCTTCACTTTCTTCCTGATTCCTATTTGCCTCTCATTCAAAATACTGAAACACACTCTGCTTTAACCTGTCTTTCAATCACATGTGATCCACCCTCTGTCCACCTTTGAGTGACCTACTCTGGCCTTACCATTGCCCACCTGAATCTTCCAGGGTCTTCCCAGAGCCCTCGCCTCCCAGAGTCCTTGCCCTGAAACCCCCTGAGCATAAGACAATGACTGTGTTTCCTAGGGTGTTTGTAGGGCCAGTAGTGTGCTGACTGGAAAGCTCTCAAATGGTGCTCCATCCACAAGCAGTGAAACAAAGTGAGCCTGATGGAACCATCACCTCCCTGAATGTGGATATCATGCTTGTCCAGACAAGTAGTCTCAGAGCCAAGGTTTGTAGTCTGCTTGCAAACAGACTGAGAACCCAACCTAACCATGCCAAAATCCTGGAAGGAAGCCAAAGAGCACTCACATGCCATCCACGATATCAGAGTCCTCATTGGCCATACTGATTCAAGCTTCTCTTTAGATACCGCAACAGGCAGGAATGGTTGGCAGGCTTTGGGCAAGCCTATGTGAAATGTTGCAGGCCTGTCTTCATCGAAGTCCAGGTTCTACAGCTGCAGGACACCTGAGTCCTGGGATGGGCTGAACGATGGTACTGGTCGGTTTGATTGCAGACTGGGGATTGCTCTAAGTGCATATGTGTCATGAACAGGCAGGTATAACAATTTAATCAAAAGCCTAATTTTCCTCTTGGAATGGGTCATATGGCCACAGATTCCCTCTTCTTCAATCCTAATGATTCATGTTTATTCTGAAGTTGCCAGAATATGAGGTAGATATATATCTTTATATTTTTCTTTGTTTTACTACACTTTCCTTCTCTGTGCTTCATTCACGTTAGTGTGTCCCTCTGTGTCTCCTTTTAAGTCAGACTCAGTAAGTGAAAGGAGAGTCAAAATGAGTCTTGTCTCATTGATGTAGTCCAATCAAAAGCCCTAGTGTGATCTTATCAAGTAATCTATTCAAAGCCTCTTTAGCTGAGTTTAATGCAATTAGAGGGTACTACTTCCATAAGAATACATTTGTTCAAAACATAATCTATTATGGGGGGCGGGGAGTCACAAAATTCAAACACAGTGGGAGAATGTAGAATGACTGAAAATGGGTTTAAGAAGAGAGACAGAGAAGTTCCAGCCGAACTATTTCATGACTTGAATGTTGTAGGCAGAGCCCTCTGGGGCAGAGGGAAAGCAGACATTCCAGCCCTGATCTGGGACATATTGGTGTTTAATGTCTTAGCTATGTGACAAAAATAAGCAATCTGCAAAATATCTCTGGTAAAGCTGCAGAACCTGGGAAGACTGAGCAGGGCAGTCGGTTTTGCAGGAAAATACCCCAAAGACCTGGAAATCAGGTGTCTTTTGAGGCAGAGAAAAACTCCAAATGCCTTATTTTCCTTCATCCTCCTCCCCAGAAGTGAAATTTCCCCTTCCATAAGAGAAATACCATTTTTAAAGAGACTTTAGATTGCATAAATGTTAGATAGAAAATATAGGGGATTCCAATGTGCCCCGCTCCATCCCCTTCCTACATTTTCCCACATTAAAAACATCCTTCATTAGTGTGGTATGTTTGTTAAAATTGATGAACCCATATTGAAACATTGCCACTAACCATGGATTATAGTTTATATTATAGTTAACACCCCAGAGATGAAGTTTAAAATGAGGAAGCTCCAGCTTATGAGACTCACCATTAACACTCTCTCTCAAAACTTGCATCCAGCCGAGCCCTCAGGTGAATAACTTACTTGTTGAAATTGACTCCTCCAGCTGAAGTTCTTGGTGAATTTGATTTCATTGTTAATTGGACTCACAAATTTCTATCCTGGAACAGAGCAGAGGCATCACAGATAATCCTCCCAGGCCTTTGAATCCATACCCAGCTCCGCAGCTCATTGCTGGCTAATGAACCAGAAATCACCCAAAATTTTAATGGAACAGAAGCCTAGGGAGGTGGCCTGCCAATGCTCTGCTTCTCAGCTTTCCCAAAACCCCTTTCTGCCTTTTAATTATGCCATGGGAAAGCAGCAGATCAGGCTCCCAGTGGTAAAAACTTCTCCAATCAAAATTGCCTAGTATCTTTGTAAAATGCAAATATGACTGGGTAGCAAGTGGTTTATGAACCATTCTCCAAATGCCTGCAAAACACACACATTTTCCCAGAAATGGCTCAGAATAAAAGTAATTCCTCAAGCAAGGCTGCCCACCCCTCAGGAGGGGCTGTCACAGAAGAGGCAAGAGAAAATGCCAGATTTTTCTGCAGGAGCATCTGAGATGTGTTAAGGAATAGTCCAGAGAAAGAAGACATGGCTTTGGGAATTGCAGGCCATGTCCTTTGACTCCCCTTCCTCTAGGTGAAAACTATACCAATCACTGTGAAGTCTCCAGGCCACATTGTTCAGGGAAGGCCAAGATTCCAAAGCATGAAAACTGGTTATGGAGGGACCCAAGTATGTCCAGTGCCCTCCTAGCCTATAGTGGAAGCAACTACTTCAAGAGAACTAGAGGCCATGCAACCATCAGTTGGGCTGCCTCTCCATTCCCAATGGATGCTTGCCATAACCTGAGACTTCAGTGTCCCTCATTTTCCAGATACTACCAGGCAACACAGGTAGTGGCCCTAACCACAAAGACCACACAGCTGTTCAGCGAAGACAGGGCCCCAACCCCCATCATTCATTGCTGTTTGGGTTCCATGTTAGGCACTCTAATCCCTACTTCCCACATCTTCCTGGTCTCATACCAGCACCTCCAATGTTCACATTTATGGCTGTAGCTGTTTGACAACTTGATGTAATTATGAATTCCAAAAATGTAATTGGATCATGCTTGTAAACTGATCTGTTAATCTGGGCATGAATAAGTTATGATTAGGGCGTTGACTGGGCCACATCAGTAGGGCATTGAGCCCTACCCCTTGGTGGGTGGGGAATCAAATATAAAAGGCATGGCAAGAAAAGAGTTGAAGCAGTTTTTTGAGGAGCAGTTTTGATGTTGGAGTTTTGATGTTGGAGAGAAGGCCCCAGGAGAAGAGAAGTGAGCCGTTCACCTGATAGTCTACAGCTGACCTTGTGGAGGAACCAGAGGAGCTAAGCCCAGAGAGAAATGCAGCCCTGGGAAGAGAGGAACCCAAGAAGTTTGAACCCTGGCAAATGTCGGCAGCTGTCTTGCTCCAACACGTGGCAATGAACTTTGGTGAGAGAAGAAACTTAATGCTTTGTGGCCTGGGCCTGGTATCTGTGGACTTCTACCTCAAATAAATACCCTTTATAAAGACCAAGCCATTTTTGGTATTTCACATTAGCACCCTTTGGCTGACTAATACAATGGCTGAATATACACACCCTAAATTCAGAGAGCCACACAGTTCTCCTGTGTGTGTGAAACACCTTTGCACCCTGATCAAACAGTCCAACCACAAAAACAATTGTGAGATGGTGGAAATGTAAACATGAATGATGCATGACACTGGGGAAAAAAACACATCAGACTTGAGTTTGCAGAACACTACATTTTTTTATTATTAATATACTCAAATTACAAAAATGTTACAGTAGAATTGTTGGGGATTCCCCTATGTCCTACTCCCTACCATGCCCACACTTTCCCACATTAACAATATCCTTCATTAGTGTATGTCAAACCCTCAGTGTTATTGCAAGTAATTATGAATCTTGTCCTTCAAGAAGTGAAGCCTGGTGGTTGCCATGGGTCCCAAGGGGAGGGGGAGTGAGTAATAGAATAGATGGAACAGGGGGCATTTGGGGGGTAATGGAAGTGTTGTAGATGATTTTGCATTGTTAGATAAAGGCCATGTTAAATTTCAGAAAAAAATATAAAAGTGTATGGTCCAAAATGTAAACCATAATGTAAATCATTGACCATGGATAGTAGCTGTATTTCTATATTTGTATATCAGTTATAGCAAATGTATAACACACATATAAAATGTTATTAATATGTTAAGGGGGAAAAAGGGAAAGATGTTGGATATATGGAGTGCCCTATATTCGGTATGTGACTTTTCTGTAATCTAAAACTTTTTTGAAGACAAAATTTAAAAGTAAGGCAGTAGGGGAATAAATGGAAGAAAATGTCACTGTACATACAAGACAACAGGTCTTACAGTGAAGAAAGCCAAAGTGTAAAAAATGAATTACATATTTATTCTTTGTTTTTCATTAAACCAAATTTTTATTTTATTTTTGTATTTTATTTCTCATTTTTAAAGTTATTACTATTTCATTTTCTTATTAATTTTATTTGACTATTCTATTGGTTTCATTTTTGAAGATGTTTTGGGTCACGGAAGGGTTACAACTGTGCAGGGGAGGATCATTGGTGTGGGGTGGGGTGGGCATACATATAAGTATATAAATGTGTTCAAATGTTTATGGGAATCCCTGT
>JAQZBX010109517.1:0-10458 GCA_029593785.1 Cabassous unicinctus
AAGATGACATATGAAAACCAAAGAATAAAATGGAGGAAGTAAATAGTGCATTTAGAGTAATATCATTGAATGTGAATGGACTAAACTCCCCAATCAAAAGATACAGGCTGATAGAGTGGATAAAAAAACATGAGCCATCAATATGCTGCTTACAAGAAACTCACCTTAGACCCAGGGATACAAACTGGCTGAAAGTCAAAGGTTGGAAAACATACTCCACATGAATAGTAAGCAGAAAAGAGCAGGGATAGCTATACTAATATCCGACAAAACAGACTTTAAATGCAAAAAAGTTTTAAGAGATACAGAAAGGCCATTATATATTAATAAAAGGGACAATCCACCAGGAAGATAGAATAGTCATAAATATCTATGCACCTAACCAGGGTGCCCCAAAATATATGACACAAACTCTGGCAAAACTGAAGGGAGAAACAGACATCTACGATAATCACTGGAGACTTCAACACCCCACTCACATCATTAGATAGAAAAAATAGACAGAAGATCAACAAGGAAACAGAGAACTTGAACAATATGATAAATGAGTTAGACCTAACAGACATATACAGAACACTGCATCCAAACTCAGCGGGTTATACATTCTTCTCAAGTGCCCATGGATCTTTCTCCAGGATAGACCACATGTTAGGTCACAATTCAGCTCTCAATAAATATAAAAAGATTGGAATTATACAAAGCACCTTCTCAGATCATAATGGAATGAAACTAGAAATCAATAATAGACAGAAAAAAAGTAAATTCACAAATGTGTGGAGACTGAACAACACACTCCTAAATAACCGGTGGGTCAAAGAAGAAATTGCAAGTGAAATCAGTAAATATATTGAGGCAAATGAAAATGAGAACACAACGTATCAAAACTTAAGGGATACAGCGATGGCAGCCTTGAGAGGGAAATTTATAGCCCTAAATGCCTATATTAAAAAACAAGAAAGAGCTAAACTCAAAGATTTAACTGAAACTAGAAAAAGAACAGCAAACCAAACCCAAAGCAAGCAGAAGGAAAGAAATAATAAAGATTAGAGCAGAAATAAATGAAAATGAGACCAGAAAAACAATAAAGAAAATCAGCAAAACCAAAAGCTGGTTCTTTGAGAAGATCAATAAAATTGACAAAGCCATAGCTAGACTATCAAAGAAAAAAAGAGAGAAGATGCAAATAAATACAATCAGAAATGAAAGGGGGGAAGTTACAAATGACCCCACAGAAATAAAAAGAATCATAAGAGGATATTATGAGAAACTATATGCCAACAAACTAGACAACCTAGATGAAATGGACAAATTTCTAGAAATGCACAACCAACCTACGCCGATGCTATAAGAAATACAAGAACTCAACAAGCCAATCACAATTAAGGAGATTGAATCCGTCATCAAAAATCTCCCAGCAAAGAAAAGTTCAGGACCAGATGGCTTCACAGGTAAATTCTACCATGCATTTCGAAAAGAATTAACACCAATCCTGTTTAAACTCTTGCAAAAAATTGAAGAGGAGGGAAAATTACCCAACACATTTTATGAAGCCAACATCACCCTAATACCAAAGCCAGATAAAGATTCTGCAAGAAAAGAAAATTACAGATCAATCTCTCTAATGAACATAGTTGCAAAAATTCTCAACAAAATACTTGCAAATTGAATCCAACGGCATATCAAAAGACTTATACAAAACAACCAAGTGGGATTTATTCCTGGTATGCAAAGCTGGTTCAACATAAGAAAATCAATCAATGTAATATACCACATTAACAAATTGAACAACAACAAAAAAAACACATTATCATCTCAATAGATGCAGAAAAGGCATTCGACAAAATCCAGCATCCTTTTTTGAAAAAAACACTTCAAAAGATAGGAATAAAAGGAAAATTCCTTAATATGATAAAAGAAATATATGAAAAACCCACAGTCAACATCATACTCAATGGGGAAAGGTTGAAAGCTTTCCCTCTAAGATTGGGAACAAGACAAGGATGCCCACTGTCACCATTATTATTCAACATTGTACTAGAAGTTCTAGCTAGGGCAATTAGACAAGAAAAAAAATTTAAAGGCATCCAAATAGGAGAAGAGGAAATAAAACTCTCACTGTTTGTGGATGACATGATCCTGTACTTAGAAAATCCTGAAGTATCCACGACAAAGTTACTTAATAAATGAGTTCAGCAAAGTGGCAGGATCCAAGATCGACATGCAAAAATCAGTAATGTTTTTGTACACTAGTACTGAACAACCTGAGGAGGAAATCAGGGGGAAATTTCCATTTTCAATAGCAACAAAAAGAGTCAAATACCTAGGAGTTAATTTAACCAAAGAAGTACAGGACCTATATGCAGAAAACTACAAAACAATGCTAAAAGAAATTTAAAAAGACCTAAACAAATGGAAAGACATTCCGTGTTCATGGATTGGAAGAATAAATATCGTGAAGATGTCAATCTTACGCAAACTGATTTATAGATTCAATGCAATACCAATGAATATCCCAACAGCTTACTTTACAGAATTAGAGAAGGCAATTACCAAATTCATCTGGAAGGGTAAGTGCACCCGAAGAGCCAAAAGCGTTCTAAAAAAGAAGAGCAACGTGGGAAGAATTTTCACTGCCTGACCTTGAAACATATTACAAAACTACAGTGGTCAAAGCAGCATGGTACTGGCATAAAGATAGACACATCGATCAGTGGAATAGAATTGAGAGTCCAGAAATAGACCCTCACCTATACAGTCAGCTGGTTTTTGACAAACCTACCAAGCCCACGCTAACAGGAAAAAACAGTCTCTTCAACAAATGGTGTTGGGAGAACTGGATATCTGTAACCAAAAGAATAAAAGAGGACCCCTATCTCACCCCCTATGCAAGAATCAACTCAAAATGGATAAAAGATATAAATATAAAAGCCAGGACCATAAAACTACTAGAAGAAAATGTAGAGAAACATCTTCAAGACCTTGTAGTAGGTGGTGGTTTCTTGGACCTTACACCCAAAGCACATGCAACAAAAGAAAAAATAAATAGGACCTCCTCAAAATTAAACACTTTTACACCTCACAGGACTTTGTCAAAAGGGTGAAAAGGCAGCCAACTAAATAGGAAAAAATATTTGGAAATCACATATCTGATAAGGGTTTAATATCCAGGATATATAAAGAGATGTTACAATTCAACAATAAAAAGACAAATGACCCAATTAAAAAATGGGCGAAAGACTTGAATAGACATTTGTCCAAAGAAGAAATACAAATGGCAAAAAAACACATGAAGAAATGCTCAACATCACTCATGATTAGGGAAATGCAAATCAAAACTATAATGAGGTATCATTTCACACCTATAGAATGGCCACAATTAAAAAGACAGAGAACTACAAGTGTTGGAGAGGATGTGGAGAGATAGGAACACTTCTTCACTGTTGGTGGGAATGCAGAATGGTACAGCCACTATGGATGACTGTTTGGCAGTACCTAAAGAAGTTGAATATAGCCTTGCCATGTGACCTGGCAATACCACTACTGGGTATATACCCAGAAGAACTGAGAGAAATGACATGAACAGACATCTGCACACTGATGTTCATAGCAACATTATTCACCATTGCCAAAAGTTGGAAACAACCCAGGTGTACATCAACAGATGAATGGATAAACAAACTGTGGTCTATTCATACAATGGTATATTATTCAGCTGTAAGAATAAATGAAGTCGTAAATCATATGACAACATGGATGATCCTGGAGGACATTATGTTGAGCAAAGCAAGCCAGACACAAAAGGACAAATACTGTGTATTAGTCAGCCAAAGGGGTGCTAATGTGAAATACCAAAAATGGGTTGGTCTTTATAAAGGGTATTTATTTGGGGTAGAAGTCCACAGATACCAGGTCATAAAGCATTAAGTTTCTTCTCTCACCAAAGTCCATTGCCACGTGTTGGAGCAAGACAGCTGCCGACATTTGCCAGGGTTCAGGCTTCTTGGGTTCCTCTCTTCCCGGGGCTGCGTTTCTCTCCGGGCTTAGCTCTTCTGGTTCCTCCACAAGGTCAGCTATAGACTGTCAGGCGAACAGCTCACTTCTCTTCCCCTGGGGCCTTCTTTCCAACATCAAAATTCCAACATCAAAACTGCTTCTCAAAAACTATTCCCTCTGTCCTTTGCCTTTCCTTTTATATTCGATTCTCCCACCCACCAAGGGGTGGGGCTCAACGCCCTACTGACATGGCCCAGTCAACGTCCTAATCATAACTTAATCATGCTGAGATTAACAGATCAGTTTACAAGCATGATCCAATTATATTTTTGGAATTCATAATTACATCAAATTGCCAAATGGCTACATACTGTATGACTGCATTACTATGAACCAAATATATTGTGTAACATATTGTTTGATTCAAAAAAAAATTATATGTATCCAGTACATTTAATTGAGAAATGTATATATTTATTCATATGTGTTTACTTTTTAGTTTTTAATTGTTAAATATACAAAATAAAGTAAAAAAAGAAAAGAAAAGAAAAGAAAGTCACAATATTATGCAGTGAGGGGTAGGAGAATTTTCCTTCTCAGCTAGCAGTGTCATTCTAGATGAAATCCTACCAGACCCTGGAAGATAAAGCTAGAAGCTATGCTGCCACTGAGTACTCCAGGTGAGATATGAGAAGGGAATTCAACCTACATCCAAGCCCACAAAGAAAGAGATTGAAGACAATTCACATACTTTGTCTTTTGGGGGAAAATCTTCAGAGGTCATTTCTTGTTGAAGGAAGAATAAACAGAAAAAATATGAGGGAATATTAAAAATACTGCACCACAAAGGAAGAGAGCATTAGTCTAAAGACTTAGAGGAAGAGCAGAACTCAGAAAATGACTTGTTCCAGTAAACAGAAGAGAATTTTAGAATTCTCTTGGTATGTTAACCAGTATGGTTAACATATATATGGTATGATAACCAGTCCCTGTGAAACAGTAACAGAGAATCATAATAAAAGACATGGATGAGATGAGAATGAAGATTCTCAAGTCAAAACACCAAAAATGAAATAGAGATAAAAATGAATAGCAGTAAAGAATAGAATAGACCCTGTATAAAATCAAATTAATGATATTGTCAGCAAATCATGGAGCTTTTACAAAATGCAGGAGAAAATAATAAATATATGACAATGATGAAGGAGAAGATGATGGATTTGCAAGGTAGACAGTGGAAATTAAACCTCATGACTTTAGGTGTTCAAGAGGAAAAAAACCAAGCTATTGGAGCTGAAGTAATAATCATAGACAAATGTTAAATAAAAAGCAAACTCTCTGAGTCATATAAAGACTAAAGTATCCAAAACAGAAGGATTCACTGTATGCTAGACAAAATCAAAGACAAAATCACAGTTTAAAAAGGCTGGCCAAATGTTAGAAGAATAAAAATAAATCTTATATTCATCCAGGCAAAAATAAAAATGTTGCTTATAAAGGATGACCCTCACCTTTCTGTAATACCAAATGCTAAAAATTGAGAAGAATCGTGTTTTCAGGAGAAAAATTTGTGACCCAAGAATTTTAAAACCATTCAGTTTATCTTTCATGTGTAACAGCAATAGAGGGACCTCCACCAATATTCAAAGACTCAAACTACTCCCTGATGTATCCAAAATATTCTATAAATATCCAGGAGATAAAAATAATGAACAAAAAGAGGAATTCTAGGGACTGTGCTGGTTAAGTCACACTTTGCTAGAATCAATACTGAACTGGATTTTGTAACTTAAAGCCTAAAATAGTTACGTGGTTAGGATTAGCCTTGCAATGTTTCCTTACACTCTTCTATTTTTACCCCTTTCTCTTGAGCTATAACATTGGTTCCACTGTACCATACTCCCTTTCAGATAAAACTCCTTGCAGTAGTCGTGGTGCTTGTTAACAATGGATAACTTAAGTACAATGTTGGGATAGAGTGCCTGGGAAATAACTGAAAAAGGGATTTGTTTTCATTTGGCACAAAAGTAAAGTTGCAGAGAGCTATGTTCTGGGTCCTTTTCAATGCCAAAGATGTTGACTAATGGTTTTCTGCATTTTTCTTTTTCAAACACATATTGAATGACTCCAGTCATTGGGATTTAATCTGGAAAGGATTATAAACAATCCAGTGGAAAATTTTCTTGCCAAGGCCCTCTTCACAGGTTCTTCTCACTTTAACTATATAAAACAATTATGTGTACTAAAATACTATAAGGAAAGTACAGCTAAATGTTAATATTTTCCAATGACTGAGTGGGATTTGAGGTAATTTCAATTTTCCTTACAATTTTCACAATTGAGCATATATTACTGTTAAAATTAGGAAGGAATTGAATAAACACCCACAATATTCAAAGTATGTGAATAGCCAACTCAGAAAAGCAGAAATCTGAATGACCAATAAACATGTAATATCTTTCTACAATATATCTGTCCATACCCATTTGAGTTGGCAATTATTTACATTTGACTGTATCTGTAAGGGTGAGCACAGGGATACATGAACTCACAAAATCTGCTGGTGGGAATATAAATTAGCACAACCACTTTAGGGATGAATATAGCAATAACTAGGGAAGCTAAAAATATCTGTGATCCAGCAATTAGGCTTTTACATCATTGCAGCATCGTCAGTAATGATTAAAAAACATTGGGTATGACGTCCATCAGTTGGGAAAAAAATGGGTAAAAAATTTGTGGTATATTCTGTACTGCAGTTAAAGTAACTGAACGTTACCTACATATAACAATCTGGAAAAGGCCAAAAATCATAATGTTGAGGGAGGAAATGCAAGTTACAAAATAATATTGATAGCATTATTCCAGTTTTACACATTTCAAATATAAAAATCAAACCATATTTTGTTTATGGATACAATATGTGTAGTAAAATTATAAAAGCAGGCAAGGAAATTATAACTTCAGAATGATGGTTATCTCTGGGGAGAGAAAGAAGGACACACAATTGGGAAGGGGTAATGCAATTTTTCTACAGTTTTATTTCTTTGGAAAACATAAAACTCTGAGGCATGAATGTGAATATATTAATATCTGACAAAGATGTTGGTAGGTAACATTTTATTTGCTTGAAATATTTCTTAATAAAATTAAGAATGTATTTTATTTAAAATACCTTTTTAGAAATACAAATTTTGTATTTATAATTTTAATGTACTATATAATCACAAGCAGAAATATTCATAACAAAAAGACTAGAAGGAAATAACTAGAACTCAAATAATTGTTTATCTGGGTGTTGAGACTGTATAATGTTTACTTTCATTTTTGTATTTTCAAAATTTTCATTATGAAATTATACTATTTTGGTCACTAAAAACATAAAACATTATAAAATTATGCTAAAAATGTAGGTTTGGTCCATATGGTAGAGGGTCGTAAAAGGCATACTAGATTTTTGGCTTTATCCTATTGACTACCATCTCCCAAACTGTGTGTTGTGGAACACTTGTGACCCTTTAGAGGTTAATTTGTGTTCCTGGGAAATAAGCATTCTGGGGTCAATATTTTTAAAAATGGATGCCTCCTATGCCTCTTGCTTGAAGAAGCACAATACACATTTATACATTAAAGGCTCTGAGAAAGTCTTCAGTAAAATAAAAATACAACATGACACATTAGCATTTGTTCAACCTTGTTTTTCCCAAATACCTATGATTGCAGATCCTTTCATCAAGGAGTTTTATTATCATATGCCAGACAATAGTTTTCAAGAGACACAGTTGGAGATACCCACACTTAATTGCAAAAATCTACAAAACATTACACAGAAGGTAGCATGATTAAAGAAGAGATTTTAGAAGTTCAAAGTGGCAGTGTTGAGCAAGATAGATTGGAGGTGGCAGAGACTGGATTCAGAAAAGCCAGATGGTGCTTCAAAAGGGCTTCCATACATTATTGACAACCTTAGCTAACCATCACCACAATTATGTTCCTGACATACAGCAAGCATTTGTTTCTCGCCTATCTGTGGGTCAACTGGGATATAGCTGATTTGGTTCCAAGTTATAGGTTAGACCAAGATTTGTTCCATATGTGTCATCTTCCTTGAACAAGAGGTTACTCAAGGCATGTTCTTCCTATCGTAAACCACAAGCTGACTTGTATCTTGCATCACGTCTGCTAACATCCCATTGACCCAAGCAAGTCACATGGCTGGTCAAGTCCAATCCAGGGGCAGGGCAGTACACTTTGCTCTCCATAAGGCCAAAGCAAGTCAGAGGGCCAAGCTCAGCATTAAAGGGGTGGGGAAGTGTATTCCTCCCAAGGAGCTGGGAGTAGGGAGATTGGGATAGTGAATATTAGCTGAACAATAATGTAATCTACCACCCTTTCCCATCTACCAAATGAAGAAAACACAGTTATTTGCTAGATGGTAGAAATTTGCATAAGTTGGATCCATCAGTGTAGGTTCCATTTCTGAAAGATTCCAAGGACATCATAAGAGGATGGTTTTGGCATGGCACAAACAAACCTAAAGACAATGGTAGAAGACCTAAACCCTACCTGCCCCTTGTCTGCCTCCCAGGTGTGATAACAAGTGAGTGTGAGTGTAAAGTGCTTGGGAATTTCTGAGAAAAATATTGCAAAGAAATTACAACAGATTCGTAAGAATTTAGCCAAAATCATTGTGTCTAGCAGAAATAACCAGATGGGTAAGAAGTTCATCTTTCACATTTCACACAGCTTTCTTTTTCATTTTTTAACATTAATTGATATTTAGTATTCAGAGACATGGCAAAGTCTAGATTTCAGTGAATAATTTCAATCCCCAAGTGGAAAAAGGGAATAATCTTGAATATTTTGAAATAATGTCTACTAAAACTACAGGATCACACAACCTGTTGCAATTTAGATCCTTAACATTTTTACTCCAAAATGGTTTGGTGCCTACTGTGTTCTACATTTAATACTCTTCAAAAATATATTGTATGGATTTTTCAGTTGCTGTGTCCACTTATTGTGTAAATATTATATAGAAGCAACTCTTCCTATTCAGAGACCATGTGCTGTTAAAAACTGTCTTTCTTGCTCTAAAGAGTGATATATATTTTAAGGTCCTATTTTCTGGGCAAATAGCTTTTAAAAGACTTGTGAAAATTTGTTACAGGAAGAGCTGGAAAATGAGGCCATGACTGGAGGAGAGAAGCACCTGACCTGTGGCCAAATTGTGAAAATGGCAAAATTTATCAGTGCTGCTTGACTCTCACGAATACCCTGCCCTTCTCACTGTCACATGCTCAGTGAATATACGGGCTTCACTCTGGCTCTGGGGGATGGGAGTCTGAAATGTATTCCCACTATGGCATAAATGACTAAGAATTCCCATTTTAAGCATCAAAGGAAAAAACTATATTGAACAGAGAATACTGGGAATGGTGGATAGGGGAGCTTTTTGGAGGATGGGGATGTCTCTGTGCTCATAACATCCTATCAGGAAGGCATCAGACATATCCTACCTACAAGCACGCATGTACCTATTAAACATTTAGTGCCATGCTGGGCCAATAGAAACACTTAATGCTTAGTGTTCACAAAAAGAAAGGGGGCCTGAGACAAGTTATTCCAGACTTATGGTATATCTCTTTTATAGACTATGATCCTTTTTTAAAAATATGACTCAAAAGAAAAACAAAAGTCATGAACTTTTAGAGAACTGAAGCTTTGGGAGTTGGGATGTCAAAAAATTATCATTAATATTTAGAATTCAATTTTATACTTGGCTAATCTCTTACTGAGCACCTACCTGAAAGGTTAACTATGCCTAGAAATTCTAGGTCCCAATAGCCATATTGCCTAAGATAGAATATTCATAGCCATCCTTTCAATACCCAGTCCTGGATGTCTCTGACTGGTTAATAATAATAGTAGTAATAATGAGGAGGAGGATAGCTCTATCAGTTATACGAAATGATATTAAGAACCCATGGCCATAATTTTGTTTTAGGTTGTCTGGGCTCTGCTACTAACAAGAGAGTGAATTGTAGAAGGTCGCCTTACCCCTTTACGTCTCAGTTCTAAATACTTAGTTACATATTCAACAAATATTATTGAGCATCTACTCTGTATAAGCTTTTGTTAGGTGCTGCCGTAAATGCCACGAGGAAAACATAAAATCTTTGCTCACAGAGAAATGATATATATATATACATATTTTTGAATAATTTAAATACCATAAGACAATTGTATCTAAAATGTTAAGTTTGTCAAGGGAGGGCATTTTTGGTTGGAGTGTGTAAGGGAAGAAGGAACAGGAGGGAATAGGAATGTCTCATGTAGAATAAGGTGGCTTAGGGGCTGGGTCTTGGGCATGCTGAGACACTATGAGTTGAGGAAGGGTTGGAACAAAGAATTGGAAAAACAAAAAGGATATGTTTGTCAAACGGTAGGGTTTCCACTTGATGG
>JAQZBX010109518.1:0-10461 GCA_029593785.1 Cabassous unicinctus
CAGCATCAGCTGTGTCTATGTTTGTGTGCTCAGGTGATACCAAAGTGACTCTTCTGTTAGCTTACACAAAAAATGAGTGTAGACTACAGTTATTTCATAATTAACTAGTTATCTCATCTGGATGTATGAATTCTAGGCATTTTCTCACTAGTTGCAATCTTTCTTTTTCAGAATACAACAGATAATATTTCTGATTCATTATTCATTCAAATAACAAGAGTTTTTGAGCACTTACTATATATTAGGTATGCCGCTATTTTGGGGGGTTACAAGGATAAGCATGATTTAAATCTGTCCTCTAGAAGCTTACAGTTAGGTGAAGGAAATGTGCAAATAGATGATCACCACACACAAGGAAGAAGTTAGGAAGAGTGTTTGGACTATGAGATGTCAACTAATGAGTTTTACTGACAATGACCAAATACTAGTATCATTTTTATTGAGGATGCTCTCCTATCTATGGGTGGAAAACAGATGACAGAAAATAGAAATTTGCAGAGACATTGGAAGAAAGAGGGAAAAGAATGGAAAGATATCTTTGGGCTAAATATATGCAGTTGAACTTTACCCACCCATTTTAGAACATGCAACAAAGACAATCAGTGGAATCCTTGAAGAGTGCTCCATTTAGGAAGCCGACTGCCTGAGTAGTGATGCTGTGTTAATTACAAACATGCGTGGCAACATCAGAATAACATTATGTGAGGAGAGTCCACAAGCCATGTTGCATGAGCAATGCCAAAGGATGGGTGGCATGGCAAATAATAACTCCTCAGCAAAGTCTCCCTACTATTCTTTAGTATGCTAAAGAAGCTGGAGGGTCTATTAAACAAGCTAAGACAAGCACAGTTGTCTCTTCTACTGTGCATCTCACATACAACATTTCAACACTTTGCCGAGAAAGTACATGTAGTATTTAGTTCCACTAACATAACTTATTCTGCTCACAGAGTTATCAGTTCTTCTAAGGAATCTGTTTCAAGTTGATATAATTATAGTGCATTTTAGTCAATCATGTAAAACAGCAATTTCCTTCTTCCTCTCTACTACATTTCAGCAAGTTAAAAGGTTTCTCTCTTGGACTGAAGCTTTAAATCAGTGTTTTGCAAGCTGCACTCTGTGCTAACAAATTCTTTCTATGTTCAGGGAGACAATTTTCCAGTTACGTAATACAAGTTTTTGTAAGATTACAAAGGCAAAGCCATACTACTCTTGATTGTATTTAGAAGAAAAGGTTGGACCTTTCCATTGTCCTAATAAAAACAGCTTAGACACATCTGGAATCTCCATCTGAGTAACTTCTTTTATTAGAACGAGAACGTGTTGCCAAACTGGCAAACTGTCCAATGGAGTAACACTCAAGAAATATTGAGTGCCTAATGTTTGGTCAGAATCGAATGCAAGGGAAAGGAGTGTGACTTAAACCCTATGTCACATTGCTCAGGAGTCAACAATCCAATCTGCAGCTGTCCCAGTGAGCCCTGTACCGTACACATTAAAAAAGAATGGTAGAGAACAGGTCCTACAATTTGCCACAACAAAAATATGAAGTGAGTTACTGTGGTAACCATTAGGGCAAGGAAGAGCTTCTCAAAGTTCACAAATACACAAGCATATTTTTAAAAGCCAAAGAATGTTCTCTCTCATTAAAATGTTTTTTTCTCTATACTTGTCAAAAATCATGACTGAAGCATTTCCTACTGACTCAATTGTGTTCAGCCAGTGATCCCAGAGTTTAAACCAGTCTGTTGTTGATCCTCAGCAGAGTTAGAAATGCCACTTTAAGTGTTTGGCTTGCCTGAGCCCTTAAGATATGTCCCTAAGAAAGATGTGTCCGTAAGAAACAAAATTGTTTTGCTGACTTAAAAGCCTTAGGTTGAAGTTGTTTGAATATTCCTAAATCTTGAATTTATGCAGTGCCTTTATTTCCAAAGTAATCTTACATCTATCATCTTCTTTAAAAAAAAAAAATACTGCTATGGTTTTTTCTGGGGAGTGGAGGCTTCGGGATATATATGTATAAACATACATACACATAAATATGCATATAAATTATCTATCTATATATCTCTATCTATCTATCTATCTATCTATCTATCTATCTATCTATCTATCTATCTACACATTTATGAGGGGCAGCAAATGAGTTGCAAAGGGTCAGACTGGGGTAGGTGATGGGATTTGTCCTTAAGCTTCATTTCATATCATGCTTTTTTAGTCAGATCACATGATAATTGGGGATGTCATTTGTGAGGAAACTGATGAAGATGAGAGGTGGGCAAATGTCATTCCAAGCCATCCTTTGGCAATTACACCAATCATAGGCAAAGCAGTGAGACAGCAGTTTATTTCTAGCATCATCTCTAGATCATTTCCCAGTTCAATAGTGCTCTTGTATTCTCTCCTACCATCCCCATTTCAGCCCTCCTCTCAGGTAAGCATTGACATTAATTGTTCAACTTTATTATGACTTTTAATTTGATGTGCTGCCTCGCAGAACTTATCCTCTGTTAAAGGTATTTCAGCTATAAAAGAGGAGGAATGGGAGAGGGAAGAATAGGTATAATATGGGGGCATTTTTGGGACATTGGATTTGTCCTGCATGACATTGCAGTGATGGATACAGGCCATTGTATATTTTGTCATAACTTACAAAATTGTGTGGGACAAAGTATAAACTATCAGGTAAACTGTAGTCCATGGTTAGCAGCAATGCTTCAATATGGGTTCATCAATTGTAACAAATGTACCACACTAATGAAGGATGTTTGTGGGAAAGTGTGGGGAGGAGGAGGAAGTGGGGAATATGGGAATCCCTTATATTTTTTATGTAACATTTATGTAACCTAAAGCTTCTTTAAAAAGAAAAAGAAAATTAAATACAAAAACAAAAGCTTTAAAAAATTAAAGAATATTGAGCTCCTTTACATGTATTTATTGGCCATTTATAAAGCATGGTTTTGAAAAAAAATTCAAGTTTTTGTCTGTTTCTTATTTGGTCTATTTGTAGGAATTCAGCATATGCTATGCATCTGTCTTTTGTCAGGTATATGTATTAATGATATTTTCTCCGTATACCCTATTATTTTATTTTATACAGTATTTTTGTTCTTTTTTTTTTCTCAAGAGGAGGTAGGAAGGTTTGGTTTTGTTAGGGGTGGGGATGCAGGAGACTCTTACCACCAAAGACAGCCCTGAGTAGCATTTTTTTCTGAGGGACATTTTATGCTAACACAATGCACTAGGATACAAAATAATTATGCCTTTGCATCAAAGGAGGTAAGGCACTTTGGGGAATTGAGACACAGACTGGGAGCCACCAGTGATAATTCCGGTGTTGCCACTGATTCATAGTGGATGATGGCAAGAGTCATGATTAATTCCTCTCTGCCTTTCTCCTCAGCAGTAAAATGGGACAGTTTGATTTTGGGGGAGAGCAAAAATCAGACTTAATATTTGAGTTTGTTAGTCCTAAAAAACAATAGACATTTCATAAAGGCCTGTTTTGTTTCATAAAGGCCTGAATTTCATATTACAGGGATGGAGGGTTGTTAGTGAAAATCGCACACTGAAATAAGTGCTGATGAACCTAATGAAACTCCCTGCAGAGATCTTTGTAAACGTACGATGAACAAAGCTTAGTGGTAATTACAAGAATGTTACGTGTGCTCCTCAATAAACACTTAAGAAACCCACTAATGAGTCAGAGATTAGCAGACTAAAGGTTTGCGATTGCAAAACACATTAAAAGGATAACTGTAGGGAGGTTAAATACAGATTTTAATTTACGGTAATTAGCCTATCTTACCAAAATAAGATGTTGCTCCTGCTGAGTATGTTTGCTTTCTTACTGGTTGGTTGAGCGTGGCCAAAGTCAGACCTAACAGGCAAAGACGTGCTTGAGGTTTTGAAATTTAGGTGAGCACCTACCTCATCATCCTTGGGAAAAGGCCCTGGAAAGCACATCTTTAGAAATAGTCTGACAGTGTATGTTTGTTTCCCTTACTCTGCAAAGTCGCCTAACACTGAGGCTGCCCAAGAGAAGAAATAACCACCTTCTCACAGAAAGGATAACTACTGCCCCACAGGGGAATGAGGCCTCTGCACGTGCCATCCCCGCAGAAAGGCCACATCTCAGGGCCGGGAGGTCAGGCTGCTGGTGTCGAAGAGATTATTCCTTCAGTTTTCTTTAGCAAGTGCTGTAGGAAAGGTTCCCTTCGAACATTTCCCTATATCTAAAACTTTATTGTTCTAATTTTAAGTACCTGGTGAGTGTGAATGGTAATTTAAAAATTAGCTATGGGTTATTTTGTTTTGCATCAGGTTAAATATAATAATAATCCATGTAACATTACTTCAGCTCTGATAGAGTATAAGAGTACCACTTATCAGGTGGACGGGGTTTATTCTTTAGAGACAGATTTCTTTCTCAACATTTACTGAGATCCACATCAGCACAAAAGGCAAGATTAAGAGTTTTGGGGATCCAAAAGTATTTGAACAACACTCACATCCTGCCTCTAGAAGGAAATACACAGGTGGGGGCAGGAGAGGTAAGAGATGTGAGGACTTAACTGTAAAACAAGGCAGAATACAAGTGTTAAGTAGAGATTCGAAGAACTCGGTTCATCTGCGTTTGCTGGGTCTGCAATTAGGCCTGGCATCAATTAACATTATAAAATCATGTTCACAAGTCCACAAGGGTCGTGGCTGTGTCCAAGTGGTGATCATTGACACGAAGTTCAAAAGCTGTACACATACATATGTGACATGGCTGCTTTTCAAATTATTCTAAAAATTTGAGAGAAAGATACTTTTCCTGATTGTTGCTTACTCATTTCCCTAAGTGAGTCTCTCTCTCTATAAAAGAAATAGCCTATTCCTGGTGAAAATTAAGATATGTCTTCTCCACTGAAAGTCTGTGTGTCTTTAATAGGTGTGGGTGGGATGCGCTCAGCTTTGGCTTAGCATTTACGATATTGTAATGAAGACCAATAAATTTCTCTATGTTATCATAAAACAGTTTATAATTTGAAGAAATATGCAGCCTGGAGCGCTCAGTCAGCCTAGATCATTACTACAGATAAGGTAACAACATCTTGGCAAGGCCGCAAAAGCAAGGGAAATCTTCTGTGCCGTGTAATTTTGAACACGTTTTTGAACAGAGCCTCAAAAATATTATCTCTCTGAAATATAAGATCAACCCAGATAGCGTGATTATACAATAAGTAATTTCCTGTGATCCTAGACACATCTAATTGTAGGCTCCTTTCACAAGCCAAGGAGAGGTAAAGACCGACATTCTGTGATTATACGTTTTACAATTCACACTTTAACAGTACATTTAAATATCCTATAAATGAGTCATCATTTTGCCAACCACAAATTTTGTTACAATATACATATACCTATGTGTCCCTCATTACTGTTGTGAAATTGATTGAGTTTTGTACAGCTTACGTGATTACAAGATGTATGGTATTTCTAGTATTTGGAATCAATGTAAAATTTGACGTTGCAAAGTGGATTGTGATAAGAGAGTTTATTCTACCATCTGGCACAAGTCCTTCCAGTTGTTTATATTACTTATGGGATAATAACTAAGTACGCTGACAATATAATTCTAAAATTTATTTTAATGACAATATGCTAGTTAACGAGTCAGACAAACAATCATTAGAGATTACAACCTAAATCTAATAACGTTAAACCTCAAGTAATAAAATAGGCTAATTGACATAGCTGTATAATTAAAATGCTCCGAGCATAAACTGGTCTCAATTAAACAAAAGCTTGGTTAGCATGACTTTCAATCATTTTGCTTTGTAAAATACATGTCACATCATAAAACTATGCTTAATATTAGATTATATTCCTTCTGCTCTTTGAATATATATGTGTATATGAATATACTTAATTAAACTTCATATTTAATGCTAATAAGTTGACCTCACACCCAGATGTACCTACCTACACCCTCCCAAGTTTGCTGATTTAGACTGACCATTACAGTGGTTACTTAGCACGAAACCAACTCATACTTGGGAAATGATGGAAAGATGGATCACAGGTTGGAAATAAAACTCTTTATCAAGGTAATGAGAATAGAGAGGGTTACATCAACTTCAACAAACCAATAATAAAATTATCATAGTCATGACAAATTGTTTCTCTACATTTTCAAAATAATCACAGTTTTTAAAAATTGACTGTCTCTAACCCTATCCCCAAACCCCCAAAAAAGATAGCTGTCCTTTTTCTTTCTCTGAATCTCCCCCATTTACTTCCTCGGGTTCATGGGTTCTCCTAGCTCTCAGCAAAGCATCTATTGCTTGATGAATGAGGACCACACAACACAATTCTTACCTGTTGAACCTCAGCTTATTGCTCAGGATCAGCCTGAAGGTCTTGGTTTCTAGCTTCCATCAAAGAGTTCCAGAATTGGGAATTCAAATGCAGTCATATTGCCAGAACCCTCTAACTGGTCCTGGGAACTGAGCCACTTCACAGAAACTAATTATGCACTAGAGAACATGAGCCAGAGACCCAGCGAGGGAGAACATAAGAGAATATGGAGTCTCAGGAAACCTAATATACTATTCCATTTTATTTTAATTAATCAACTGTGCCTAACTTGTTTTACTTAGCACTGATAGGAATGTTTTTCAATAATATCAAAGAAAGAAAAATTAAAAGAATGGGCAGTTTCTTTGTATTCATAAGCATAAAATGCTTATGCTAGAAAGAAATTTGGGGAATGGAGATAATAAACTTGGCTAATAAGGAAGAAAATATGCTTATGCTTATCATAGCTGAGGAAATTTTCAAGGGAAGTTTTTATTTTTATACCAAGATTGGCCTCGTATGTTGCCAAGATTTGGACTGGTTGTTATCAATTTCAAATGAGGACACAGGTTCCAAAAATATTTCGTAGGTGGACAGGACCCAAAAAATGACAAAGAATGGCAATAAGACTGCTTACTTGTACATCACTTTTAATTTTGAGAGCATTTTTACATATAGGATCTCATCTCATCTCATGTTTCCCCTTAGTTTCAGTTTCTTTATATTTGGAGGCTTAAAACCACTTGGAAAAAAAAAAAAGATAAAATTACTATCTTGGAGCTAGAAATACAACAGATTAGAGAGAGTAGTTTTCCCTGAAGTATCTTAGTTGTAAGGGAAATCCATCTAGATCAGTGAATAACCAATAAAAACGCTTCTCTGAACCCAAGAGTTCTCATTTGTAAAAATGGCAAAATATTATTTGCATACCATGCAAGTGACTTTGAGGTTTATCTCTAGAACCCTAAAGAAATCAGTCCTGAATTAACTGAATTACCCGAGATGGGTTTCAGAGATGCTATGATTGTGTTCATTTAAATTGATCTCTTACTGTCAGGGGCATAGATTGTGGATACAGAGAGATCTCTACATGGGGAAGATGGGATGGAAATCTGTGAAGAGGATTTATATGCAGTCCCATCTGGAAAGCAAAGGACATCATAAGATCCCTTTCAGCCCTCTCGTTATAGCCAAGAGGACTGATACATTCTGAACCAAAAAGAAATACATAACTTTCTATATTTATGTAGCATCTATTTCAAAGTGTTTATTCATTTCAAAATGTTTAAGTGCCTACTGTGTGCCTGGGGACCATCATCAAGGTCAATATCAATATTGAGCTCTGGATAACTTTTCTTTTTTCTCTCTGTCTCTGTCTCTCAACTAAATGTTTTTAATAATGAATTTTCCATTATGTCATAAACCCAAGCTCAAGAAAGCCCCAGAGGAAGGGTGTAGTTTCACCATCATCATCAAATAACATGCTAAAAATAATTAAAAATCACTTAGTACTCTGGCAACAGAAAAAATGCATGAATTATTCCCACCCAGGAGCAGGCTTTACTTGTCCACAGACCTTGTGCAGGAAATTATGCTTCACTAATTAACCAAATGCTTAATAAAAGACAATGGATATTTTTGGCAATATTACAGGTGGGTACTTTGGCGGGTAGCAAAGAACTGCGGGACAGTTCAAACCACTTAATTTTATAAAATGCTGATCTCATTCCAACCAGCAGCTTCTACACATATGTAACTTTGCATTTTAAAATATAATTACCTTTAAAAACAACTCTCTGTGCTGCTAATTAAGATCCATATAATTGGGTATCTTGGGTAACCTAGGTTCCCTAAAATACTAAAGACTAAACATAGGACATTCATTTAAAATGGGAGGCGTAAGAAACCTATGGTGAATGCATAAGAGTTAAACCTCCTCTATCAAGCTTTCCCCTGGGCTGGAGTTCTTGTTGTGTCCAATGAACCCCCTCATCCCCTCCTCTCTATTCCCTAATCACATGAAATCTAAGTACAAAGATTAGAGTTAAACATTTGGAGTTCCATTCTCTCCCTTGACAAGTAACCCCTGACTATTAAGCATTAAAGAGCAAAAAGTATTTGCAAACAGTGAAATTTATGACTAATTCAGGTCAAGCAACATTTATTAAGTGCCTAGTTTGTGTCAGGCACCAAGGTTTTAGACTCTGCTTAACCAAGATATTACAGACAAATGCCTTCTAATTGGAGACAAACATGTAGCCTTAAGACATCAATAACAGGCAAGTATCTCCCAGATCTGTCTTATCCTTGCTTGCCTCTTTGAACTGTATACAGGGAACCCAGTGTAGCATTCTGGAGTGGGTGAAGAATCATCCACTTGAAGAAAAATTATCCTAGTGTGCTGTTACACAGTGATCACCGGTGCAGCAAGGGGTGGGCAGCCCACTGCCTACACTAATGGCCTCACAGTGCTTTTCCAGTTCTTCCTTTTCCATGGGCAGTTTTGTTCTGTCTTCTCCCTTATTGCAAGGTAAAGAGCTATCATTTTTTGCCCAAAAATGTACATGACTCTAAGCCCCTCGGTCTGTTCCCCACCTTCTCCCACACTTTCTCTCTTGCATTCTTCTGTTGTCTTGTAATTCACCATGTAAAACTAACATTGGGCTAAGGACCAGATAACCCAGGTAGCTCATGGCTCTTAGTAAGGCCCTGAGGGACCCTTCTATGAGTCAAGTCCATGAACATTAGTGCCTGGCCTTTGAGACATCTATGTTGGCTGTTCAGAGAACATGTTTGCACATGATTTGTTTCTCAGTTCTAGGCCAGAAAGTTGAGGTTCTAAGATGAGTTGTCTCTGGCTAAGTTTGAACTTTCCCTGAGAATGGGCTGTCCTGAGAAGGGTTGAGAAAGCCAAACAGCCTCCATTTCTCTCTAGCATCCTCTCATACATCATCTCAGGTTCAGGTCAAGCACCTCAAGGTGATAGTCTCTTTTCTTTGGAAAGAGGATAGTCCTGATCCCACGTGGTCCTACCCTTTCTGGATTTCTCAACACGAAGGCTTTAAAAAAAGTGTCCTGTAGCTCCTGGAACTTAAAGAAGAACTGATTCATAACTTTTGATGTGATGATGATGATGGCACAAAACAGAGCTGATGCCAGTCTTAATGATTCCTTTTTCATTCTGTTCCCTTATTTTGTTTTGTGGATTCTATTCTGTTTCTTCAATAAAATGCTTTTCCATGTTTTGTGTATGTGTGTGTGTGTGCATGTGTGGTTTGTTTTCTGTCCTGCCTTATGGACTACATGGTAGGTGTCTGTTACTTAAGTTCTCATAGATGCATGTTTAGTTTGACAATTTGATAATAACATGACAAAGTCTGTTGAGAAACCTATACAGAATTCAGAGCAAATCACTGTGGTTTTCTGTTAGCTCTGGGGGTATTGCACTGTCCATTTGGGGGAAGGGGAGAAGGAAAGGAAAAAAAAAAACACTCTAAAGGAGTCTCCTTCCCAGTACAAATGTTTTGGAACTGCTAAGCCCACTCTTACTCATGTGTGTTAGGTCAAATTCTGGCATAAATCACAGGACAGCTGCAATTCCATACTTTGAAATGTCTTTTTAAAAAATCTTGATATAATTTTAGGGTAGTTGGCATGTATTCACTTTTTCCGCCCCCACTCCCTTGAATGTAGACAACTTTTGGGATAAGCAAGGGGAGAAATAAGTATTTCCAATGGTCAAGTCAGTATATTCACAACATTAAATATGTAGTGCCAAGATAACTTTCTGAAGTAAAGATTGGTTCAAATATATATATTTTTAGTAATATTATTTGTGTCAGATTGAATTTTGAATCAAGAGAGTTAAAAATCTATGCAGTTTCAGGGAAGCGGGTGTGGCTCAGTGGATAGAGCCCCCGTTTACCATATGGGAGGCCCGGGTTCGCGTCCCGAGGCCTCCTTGTGAGGGCACACCGGCCTGAGCGGTGCGGTGGGCTGATGCAGCAACCTCACGGCAGGAAGCGGGTGTGGCGCAATGGATAGCGCACCTGTTTACCATATGAGAGGCCCCGGGTTCGCTTCCCGGCGCCTCCTTGTGAGGGCAGGCCGGCTCGC